>BMAO01031298.1:0-86485 GCA_019973975.1 Trichonephila clavata
ATGACTCTCATTTTCTTGTTTTTATTTAAAACAATGATTTTGAACGAAACTTTAAATAATCACTTCAGAAATCCTCCAAAACATCACCGTTCTTGACAATGTTGTGTGTGCCTATTGTTGTTAATAGATGCCATCATCCTTTGAATTGTATATTGTCTGTAGAAGCACAAAGTTGTGAGGTACCTCTTGATATCGTGTAAGACCTCTTTTTGTCCGAAGAGGTATTACTTGCCATGGCATTGACTATGCCAGTCGTTGGAAGTCCTCTGAAAAAATTATTAGTTATGTTACTTCTACAGTCGTGATAACTACGAAAGTGTTGCCAGTGAGAAATATTTTGTGCTCGAACATACCTTTTGATCATGTGTCCCAGATATCTTCGCTTGATTTATATCTTGTGATCAAGGTGACCATATCATTCGCTTGGAACTGACCAAATTGTTCCTCAAACAAAATGCGAAAGATTTTATCTGGTGCCAGACACAGTATTCTCCTAGAAAGTTCCATCTTTGTTTCAGTACAAGAAATCTCCAAATACCTGCAAATGGATCTTTCAGTAGCTGAGCATTACTGTTTCCAATGAATTATTAATTCAAATTCATTTTATAACCTATTCCATTCCATGCAGAAACAGTTTACTCCATTATGGATCTCATGACTTTTGATACTTCAGTATATATCATCTCCATTTGGCGCTAGCGTCGTTATGATCTTACTTAAATTAGGCTTTTCTACATTAACTTTGGCATTTACTGTCAATAAATTAAAGGAATTTTGATTCTATCTTTTTATGTGGGAGTTATCTTAACCACTTTCCTATATGGAGCCATGTAAGAATATGGAACTACAAATTGAAGTATTTTTTTCAAATAAGAAATAAAACTTTGGTATTAAAATAAAATTCACGATTTCCCTAAAAATAATGATTAGCAAATTTAAATATATACGTAATATCCATTTTTTAAGGTAAAAAAAAAAATTTTTTTTTTTGCTTGTAATATGTGTTTCATACTTCATCTTATAAACTTGCTGTATCAAGTTTATAATTCATTTTGCATTTAAACGAAAATTTGTTTATTTTCCTCCAATTTTTTTTTCTTAAAAAATTCTTTATAGAAAAAGTAAGCCGAATTTTTTTATTTATTACAAAATTTCCCCCCACTTTAAATGTTTTTCTAAGCCAACGTTTCTCAAACTGTGGGGAGCGCCCCCTAGGAGGGCATGATAACCCTACGAGGCAAGCATATCAAACAGTCAAAAATAAGAGATTTAAAATAGTTATCAATTTACAAAGGAAACAAAACAAAATACATTCTGACATAATAAATAATTAAATACATATTCGCACTGATAAAAGATGTTTATAAATGTATTAGCACGGCAAAAAGTGTTTGATAATTAATTTATCAATACTAAATTAAAAACAAGTTTAATAATTACTATGTGACTTCCATGGGCTTCTCATATACAAAATTATGTACGCAATGTAATACTTATATCATGATTATTTGTGCAGTTTATAATTAAAGTCGCATTATAGCTTTAGCGTTGAAGTACATTATTATTGCATTCAGTACATATTTGTTGTATAAGGGGGGGGGGGCGATGAAAGTCATGACTGAAAATTGGTCACAAATATTGAAAGTTTGAGAAGTAGTAATCTAAATAATTTCTAAGAGTCAATTAAAAACAATATTAATAAAACTGCATGATGTGTGTAATTTTCTACAGCGGTTATATTTTGAAAAAAATATCTCAACGAAGACAGTTTTGTTTATTTATGTCTCATGTAGTTCTAACAATACATATGAAAAAGGATCTATAATACAATAACATTTTTTAAAGCCTCTTCTACAGTTATCAGATCATTTTACGGCTTTGAATAACAATTCTTCTTTTGCTATTGTCATTGTTCCTAATATATAGTTAAAATTTTCGAATTTTTCTACTGCGTTACCGTTTTACAATTTATTTCGTATCATTATTTAGTATTTAGTACGGTTTTTGTTCTAAATTGTTCCTGCATTTTAGGATAGTTTTACATTTCATTTGAAATGCTTTCAAACTTTTGATAATTGATTCAAACCTTTGTATAGTGGATACCTAATATGTTATTATGATTGTCAATATTTTTTAAATAAAATTATATTAAAGCATAAAAAGATACCCTAGCGATTCATTTTAACAATGAATAATATTAATGCCCTATTTTTAAATGATAAAATTCATTAATAGATTTCAAAAAACCTCTAGCAATATATATACATGAAAGAATTGGGATGATATATATTTGCAACAATGTAAAATGATTATGCAGTTCTGAATTATATATAATAGGGTGGATTGCGTTTATATGGAGAAAAGAAAACCAACTGCTATAGGACCTACCTATGCGGAAAAAATGCTCTATGGTGCGGAGATAAAGAGAAATATCGTTATATAAAAATAATTTCAAAATTTAACATTGCTAAGAAAGGAGTTGAATTGGGGAAAATGAAAAAATGCTTAATTTTAGTTAGATGATTGTAGACTCAAAATAAAATTATTTTTGTGCAAATAAATGATAATTATTGATTAAATGAGTACTGAGTAGTGGATAGTACAATGTATACATTGCAACATTTCATATCCCCAGCTTTCTCACCCCGTACCGTCGAGTCAGTCCGATTCAAGATTTGTTCCGTCTTCCGCTTTATCGTGCAATGTAAAATTCAGACAGTAGATTTTTTTCAAAAATTAAATCCTAAAGAAGCTATTAAAAATGTACCTGATTTTTTATTCTCGTAATTATTTAGTCGGTATCTTCTCATCGCAATAAATGTAAAAAAGTACTAAAATACCTCTATTTTTCCTTAATAAAAACTGCTTTCATTTTTTACCATAAAAAAGCTCAAAAACCTAAACATTTCCTTTTTGGTATACTTAAAATAGGAATAATATTTGATTTTATTTTTCCTTTCATCTATGTACCACACACACAGAGAACCTCTTCCCCGTATTGGTGGGTTTTGAAACTCTAAAAACCTTTTTTTTTTCAAAACTCCCTGAATGAGCGCTTATTAATGTCTCACTACAAACTGGCACGAAGCTTATTGGCAACGGACTTTGTAATTCTAAGCTTTTATCAAGTGACGAGGATGACACCTGGTACCCTACTCTCCTAACTTCAACACATGAAGTCAAGGTAAGGACTTTGAGGCATACGAGTTTTAACTGCAACAGAGTACAACACGGCTTGTCTTCAGTGACTCTAGGGCTTGGACTTATGACACGCCCACCCGAGTCCTTCGCCGTGAACATTAGGCTACCCTGGTCACATATATATAATGAAGGACAATAACTAAGGACGTATTGTGACATATTCGTGCCCACAGCAACAAAATCGGTTTCTTTATGTGGATAGCATCACACGTTCCTATGCACACGTGCATTCTAAAAATATTGCTGGGTCTTTTCATCTGACATCGCCCTGACAACCGATGGCCATGAGAAAAATACCACTCCGTCTACGATCCCGAACGAAATTTTAGATGCAAGAGAGGCAACCTCCTCGCCCCATTAGAGTGGAAGGGCAGTCCGTTTGAAACACCAAAAAATTGTGTTTACCTCCTCCCTTACAAATATCATATTCTATAGAATTGAAATAATTAATAGGGTGAATAATTTCTATTTAAATGTAAATACTGTAATTAATAACTGTGGACGCGCGCGGCGCGTGAATAAATCAATTATTTAATATCTTAACTCTCACGCTACCATTAATTTTCCCAGGCGTATTAACAAATAAACTATATTAACAAAACAGCATTAGCAAAATTAAACCAGCAAAATAAGGAAACTAGAATATATGCGAGACATAGGAAGACGAGATGAGCATATAAAAATTCTTGATTTCAACACGTGTTTACCCCTTTGTGGCACTCATTAAAGACGCAAAGGATTTGTCTCATGTGGATGTACATTGTTTGAAGAGAAAATTTAACGTGAAATCTTTAACTGATGCACTTGAAATTTTAGGTATGCCTTTCCGATATATCATTTACTTGGTTTTATGCTAAACTAAAACATTGCCGGTCACGGACTCATGAACATGACCATTCTGCTATCACGACCGCATATTGAAATAAACGTACAATACATGTTTTTCTCTTTTGACACATCTATAGACATCTTTTGACTCCTAGCAGTTTTATAGGGGAAAAAAGATTAAACTGTATATCTAATTTTTTAAAGTTCTTTTATTTTTAGACACTTAAATATAAAAAAGAAAGCAAAAAGAAAACTAGACCGTCGTCAGTATGTGAAAAAGATAAAATTTACATAATTATCCTGTCTGACAGTATTTTTAAACACATTTTTCAACTGCAATTTATACATTTCCCCGTTCCCTGATCAACAAATATTTATTAAATAGAAATTTGAAAGCTCTCATTTCAATATTCGGAGGATTTTAATCCTTTATTCTTCATTTACGTGTTATTATCTGGAATTTTAAAATATTCTCTTCCTGTTTTGTTTATTTGGGATTCTTTCCTGGTCGGAAAGTCTTTAAATTGAGCAAAGTACGTCTGCTGACGTAGAAATATTTCATAGTTTTACTTCAAATAAGGAAATTATGTATTTAATTCCAAAGCAGTTTCAAAATATTTTCAAATAAGGAAACACTCAGTAGGCAAAGAATCTCCCCCCCCCTCCCCCATTTTGCATTCATCTTCTACACGTATTTAATTTTTATAATAGATTTTCAATGCACAATTCGAAAAGAACTTTTAGATCCGTTTATACTGTGACGGGAAAAATCCTAACACCAAAAAAAAAAATTATTGTAGAGTAATCAAATTCGAACAATGCAATTGTTTAATTAACATATTTAATTGATTAAATTTTCAAGATCACTGGTTAATTTAAGCAGAAGGAAATGCATTTCAAATTTGAAATGCTGTTATATTAACAGCTAGTGAATGAATGAATTTGAATGCAAGCCTGCAAGCGTGCATGCATTGTGTCATACAGGTGTCGAATGTCACTTTGTGGTATGGCGTTCTATGCTTGTTGTACTTGTTGTGTCAATATTGGGACGGTCAGTGCTGGCTGTGGATGATGCTGGAGTCGTTGTCCAGTATTGTCCCATACGGGCTAAATTGGAGACAGATCTGGTGATCTCGCCGGCCAAGGCAACATGTCAACATTCTGTAAAGCATGTTGCGTTACAACAGTAATGTAGGAGCGAGCATTATCCCTTTGAACCCCCCCCCCCTCCTTAAATGTTGTTAACGAATGACAGTACTATAGCTTGAATTACCAGACTGACGTACAAATTTGCAGTCAGTGTGTTTGGGATAACCACGAGAGGGCTCCTGCTGTCATAGGAAATTGCTCCCCAGAACATGACTCTAGGTGTAGGTCCAGTGTGTCTAGGCCTCAGACAGTTTAGTTTCAGGCGTTCTCCTGACCTCCTACGGACCAATACACGGCCATCACTGGCACCAATACAGAACCTGATTTCATTAGAAAACACAAATGACAGCAATGGCTTGGAGTCAGAGGAATAAACGCTATAGGGTGCCTGGCTCGGAGCTGTCCTTGAAGTAACCGATTTCTAACAGTTTGTTGTATAACTGTGGAACCAACTGCAGCTCGAATTTTTGCCGCAGACGCAGTACGATGCGTCACACCCATACGATGAAAACGATGGTCTTCTCTCTCAATAGTGCCATGTGGCCACCCAGAACCCAGTCTTCTGGGTGGCCACATGGCACAGTACCATCCCTTGACCACTGTTCCCAACAATCATGTACAGTGGATACATTCCGGCCAAGTCTTTCTGCAATATCTCGAAGAGAAAATCCACCTTCTCGTAGCCCTATTATTCGACCTCTTTCAAACTCGGTGAGCTGTTGATATTGGCTTATTTGATTTCTTAAAGGCATTTTGGGCTAACATCTATTCAATACATTAAATTTTACAGACAAATAACGCTCACGAACTTTACAGCACGCATTTAAAGCAACCGTGATTTGTAAGTTCTGAAGGTCGCTACTAGCTACACACCTAAGCAAAGCGTGCAATTTGAAACGATTTCATTTTTCAGATGTATAAACACACCTATTAAATTTCTTTTATGTAACACGCCTTTCTTGGTGTTGGGATTTTTATTTCTGCCAGCGTATTAAAAGAATTATATTACGCGCGCGGTAGCAATTATGAAGGTGTTCTAAAACAAACGACGATGAACTAATTTTTAAAACTTTGGATGGATACAATACTCATCTGAGATGTTACTTAACTCCCTTCCGTCTTTCAAATCACGAATCGTGAGGATTTTAAGGTCCGAAACTTGATTTTACTTACAACAGCCTTTAATTTTCTCAAGCCAGTCGTCAGATGAAACATTAGACGCAGCCAGTATCAAATGATTATTATGTTCTTATCAACTGCATGTGTGTGCTCTGTAACGCTCTTCTCAGTTATTCTCTTCATACGTAGTTTGTTGTTCATTACATATTAAATTATTTTCACATTACCAGTCGTTAGTAAATATTTGCTACTACTAGATTCGAAAATATTCTTTAAACATTAAGCCTCTTAACTATTTTTAGAATTAGATTCTAAAGGAAAATTTCGGATCTCATATGAGAGGAAATATTTCATAGAAAGAGAAATTCGAGACAAAAATTCTGTTTGGACGTCAAAGAGTGCAATCGTACTCATTCTGATTACCTCCTTTCCAAAAACCTCTATTTCTATTTGCAAATATTTGCAAAAATAACTGCATTCGTGTTGATAAATTAATCAACACGACTGCAGTTTTATGCTACCATCCATCATTCACCTCCAGCAAGGTACAGTACTTGCCATCTTCAATTCCGCAGCCAAAAACAGTGAAAAAGATTCAACTTTAATGACAAAGTATAGCACAGAGTATGTATATCCCTTATATGCAATTAATGTTATGAAAATCGTTTGTGATACAAACAAAATTCGAAATAAAATATCAAAATCAAATGATTCCAATGTAAAAATTGTTTAGTAAGTCTTCTTTTGAAATGTAATATGTGACACATAGATTTTATGTGTCACCCATGACCTATTTGTCGCATACACCTATGTTCTTATGTGTCACAGAAGATCAATGTGTCACATAGACTTTAGCACATTATTAAGACGAATATGTTAAGGTTGGAAAGTTCAGATAAAAATGACAGCTACGCAAGAACTTACATGCTAAAATCCAGACAGACCAATAGTTTTGGAAAAACTTATTATCGATTGTCAATTACATTTTTACTAACATAAAAAGATTATTACCAAAACAATTATTTATCAAAAGACAATTATTTAAATAAATTTTATTACTAAAAGAAAATTTTCTTGTATGATATTATAGAATGTCATTGCATATTTTATTTTGTTTTGGATATGAGTTTTTACCTTCACAAAAAGATAGTTTTCTATCTCAGAAAATATTTCGTTTCCAACTGTTTTCTTCTTTATTTTAATATAAGAATTAACAACAGTGGAAAAAATAAAGAAAGTAATATTTTTAATGTTTTAGGCACTTTTCATTTCCTTCAGATTAATGCATGTCTATATTTGAGATATAGAAAATTCATATAGGACTAACATTTCTTTCTGAAATTCAATATGGCTGGATCACTGAAGCACTCAAGTTCATTGGAAACGACAGCTTAAAAGGTTTATTCGGTTACCTTTACAATCCTCTCATATCAGTAAAGACGTGACTTGATAGAAAGGCTAGAGGGAAATTACTGATAGATGATAGACAGAAGGAAATTATACGAACAATACATTTTTTTATAAATTTTACATGCAAAAAAGAACAAACCATATATTTGAATAAAGAGAAAAATTAAAATAATAAGAGAATAATGTGTTTATTCTCTCGAAAATAATTCGAATTATTAATGACAGACGATATTATTATATTTAAGGAAACAATTTTAAATTAGTTTTATTGAAAAATTACCGATTATGATAGATTATTTGTACAAAAAATATATATTTGAAGATAAAAATATGGAATATAAAAATAAAACTCATAATAATAACTTTATTATTATTATTCGTTCATCGTTTATTTATTATTTAACGATCAAGAATTTTAAGAAACTTTCATGTAAAATAATTCAGAATATTCAATGGAAAAAAAAACTCATAGTAGATTAATAATTTAACAAATATAGGTGTGATATACATTTTTCTATAACATGGACACAATAAAGATTTATTGTGAAACTGAGAGAAAAGTTTTCTTTCTCGTTTTTTCCTTCGCTATGTCAACGTAAGCTGAAAAACACAAAAAATTTTCACTTACTCTGTAATATGTTTACAAATCCTGGTTTGGTTTAAAACACTTTAAAGTAAATTCCTCTTTTTTTTTAAACTAATATTTTTTCATAAATCCTTCTTATTTTAATACAGTACTAGGCTAAAATTGGAAATTAAGCCAAACCAAACCAAAGCAACTCAAACCCAAACGATTGGAGATTAAGTTTCTCTGCGGGAAACAGGAATTCTGCCATCATTCAACCTATTTCGTTTAAAAATAAGTTAATGAGAGAAATCCTGTGTTAATTTTTTGATGATATCAATCTAAGATTTTCAATCGAGCTGAAAAGACTATTTTTACAGGTATTGTTACAGCTATGATAACCATTTTTCATGTATATATCTTGCTAAAAAAGTTTTAATTTTTTTTAATGTTCTATTATCTAACCAATTTCGTTTGGTTGATTGGTACTGATCAATAGCTCATCGATCAGTCTTAACCAGGCGACACTCATTTTTCTCATCAATTGTCCATAGTATTTTACAGTTTGCACGGCAGGACAATGCATTACGTGTATTTTTCAATTTATTGTAAATTAACGCAACTGCACTGCAAAGACCTTTCACGAAAGCGGAGGTTTTAAAGATAGTTCCGCCCCATGCTCGATAACCAACGATCATGTCCTATCAAAAGCCTGTTAAAGCACGTTATTTAACCATTACGGGATCTTTTACTCTACGAACATGTACTTTGCTGTCATATTTATATACTTCCCAAAACTATGCTTGTCTATCTTACCTGGGATTTGTCACACCTGTGAATACGTTAACTTACGGGGTGGTCATAATGTTATATTTCGATTGTATATATAACTTTGACATTTATTCACACGATTTTGTTTTTGCTTTACTAAAATTAATTTTAAAAAAAAGAATTGTGTTTTCAAAAAAAGATTTAGTTTTTGAATTATTATCCATAATATGTTTCCGAATCACGGAAATCTCTTAGTAAACCACTGTAAACCTTTTTTTTTTTGTAGGAATTTAAGAAGATGAAAAAGGCAGTATCAAAAGTTCACAACATGTTTTTGAATCCCGAAATTATTAGAAAAACTATAAATGCTTAAAAAAAACTGCTTTTTCCAAGAATGCAAGAAGACAAAGAAGGCAGTGTTAGTAACTTACTTTATTCTAACGAGGCTGTATAATAAGACCACAATAAGTAAAATTTCTTTTTTGTAACATGATAGCAAAATTTGCACAAATAGTACATCAGGCAGTCCGAGCTGCTCTATATGTTTTCGCGCTGCCCATGCTGATATTAATGTTGCAAACACAAGCCTCTTCCTAACTCAAGGCTGTATGATCTTGCAAACTCGACAGCATGTTTGTCCTCTCAGGCATTAATGGTGCGAGGTTGATCAGATCCTGCATGGTGTTCAGTATACCCCTCCTGAACCCATTGATACCATATTCGCACGACATGCTATCAGAATTCAACAACTGTCACAACAGTCGTTGAATTCTGATCAATGAAAGTAGCAATATCGCAGAACTATAAACTGCACTCAATGAGTCTCGATACTGCCTCTATGGAATTCAGACACGTGTTAGTAGAGGTTTCTCACACAAATGCTATTTTCTCAATGCTATGAGGCATTCAAATGCTATTTTCGATGAAAAACCAGCTACTGAACTTTTTTTTTCAGAACTTCAGATGCCATTTCTTCTTAAATGCAAATCGTCTGCATATCCCAGCATCTTCTTCCTTCCTTGGGAATTTGTCATTTATTGTATCCCTCCTTCATTGTGTTGCATTTTGAATGCCAATGACTATATATATGTGGGAGTATAACCAAAATCTCAACCCCCCAAAGAAAGTTAGACTCTTCAGATAGCGGGGTATTATTGGTGAGTTTTCTAGGTTTTTTTAATTTATTTTTTAGAATTTACGAGTTAAGTTTGAATAAATTAAATAAAAATAATTCAAACGAAGAGGCTTCTTGAAAGTAAAAGAATTTATTATGAGATATAGGGAAAAGTTTACAGAGGGTTAGTTACATGTTTAATTACTATTTACAGGTAAATAGTAATTAAAACATGCAGATATTAAAGGAATAGAAAGTTACATAATTACCTTTAGGAGGACGTTGAAGTCTAAAAAAATCTCATTATGTGACTGAAACTTACCGCTTGGTTAGCGAACCAGCGTGGTTGTGCAAAAACGCTACACGTCTTTATCGTACGGTGGTTAGTGGGCCTCTGCCTCAATATTATTTGTGTCGGTGCTTCGTAGGCCCGCCAGATGGCGTTGATCTGGAATGCTGTTTTAACTAAAATCATCAACCTCTGGAAATGGATTTGATTCAATTTTTTACAAAATAGTTCCGTGAGATATCCTATATAAAAAATATGTGTGTGTGTGTGAGAGAGAGAGAGAGTCGTAAAAAGTTTAGTCGAAGTTATACTTTACTCTTCCTTTTAAGTATTATTTATTCAATTTCCATGCAATAAAACATGAAAAAATATTTTATAAGCAAAGTTTTCATTAATTTGCTTATTTTCTTTTACTTTGGTGTCTGGACTTGATGTAATCTTCAAAAATACGATTTACAACAACATTTATCATTTTTTAGAACCAAATTTTAGAAGAATTCATAAAAACCTGCGGCTTTTTCTTCACGGACATTTTGATTAATGTAGTCTTAATACTCCCCTCTGAGGCAAAGAAATGATTGATTTCTGAGATTCTTTTTTATCCTTTTCGTACTTTCCTTTATCATGCCTTTTTGCGATAAATCGTCACGATTTTTTCTTTTAGAAAAAAAATCAAAATTCTTAAGTTATTCGAAGTCGCCTCGACTGCAGGTAGAAGAATCTTGAGCCTTTTCCAGAACAATATTTTCGAAAGTAAAGGACAAAACCTCTCTTCCAGTTTATTTTAAACAAGAATGATGTCACGTCAGTCTTCTGACCCTCCCTCCCGTCCTTCCATGACCTCCGAGTTTTCAGTACGAAATAAGATGTAATCCTATTTCAGTTAAGAAGTGACTCATTTTTGTATTGTAAAAAATTATTTTTAAGGAAATGTTTTCCTTTTGAATTTATTATAGTTCATTTAAATTTACTATAAATATATTGAGGAGCTTCGTCGATTTTACTATTAGTTCACACTCTCCCAATAAATATCTTGTTCAAATTTCAATAGTTAACTAAAATAATTTTTATTCATCCATTCAAGTTCAAATACATTTTTTTTAAACTTGTAGTGGATGACACTTGAAATATCAGTTAACTTTTTTCAATTATCAGTTCATTAATTAAATTAAAAAATGGATAAATTGTAACAGGCAAAAATAATAGTTCAACAGCATATATAGAAAGGAAAATTGTTCGTTATGTCCTTCAGCGCAATGGATAGCGCATTGGACTTCTAATCCAAAGGTTGTGGCTTGAATTCCACCTGGGATAGCCTAATTTATGAGAACATGGTTTCTTTTTACTATACTGTTTTACTCGAAATATTAAATTTAATTAATGAATAAATAGTACCAAATAAAAAAATAGTCCAACACCATACAGTATAGAAAGGAAACAGGAAAATTGCTTTCTATTTTGTTACTTAATATTATGGTTCTGTCATATGTATATGCATATTTCTATATAAATTATAATTATTTAATAAAAAGTTACTAAAATAAAACTTTTTGTTGACCCTACTTAAAATTTTTTATATTAGTTGTTAATGGATAAGTTGTTTTTTATAATTGTATTGTATCAAATATTAGTAGTTTGAGTGTTTTATTACCAGTGTATTTTAAAGCGACTCGAGAGAGGGCTATTGGTGACAAACCTTATAAAAAAATTTTAAACCAAAGTCAAGTGACGAGGATGACATCTGAGCCGGCACCACAATCTCCTAACGTCCATACCACGTCAAAGTGAGGACTTTGAGCCTTGTGATACATTTAACGAGCAGCAACCCCTCTACACGGTGAGTCTTCAGTGTCACTAGGCTCGAACTCATGCCATGCCGGCCACGAGTCCAAGATCACGAATACCGGTAGTAAAAGTTGAGTTATTTAAATGACAATGTTTTAAAATATTTGGGAATCGCATTCCTAATGTTTTTCTTAAAAATATAAGATTTAAAAAAAATCCATACGGTTTTCATTCATTTAATATTTATTGTTTCACATTAATTATTTTGCTTTATTGTTTCACATTTATGAAAATTAAACAAGCCAATGTAATGAGTACCTTGCAAATAATAGTTAATTCAAAGCCAAAAAACTTGTTCAAACTAAAACAGTCTTTTTTCCTCTTTTATGAAACAATAGGAAACATTGCACAGTTTTTTTTGCAAGCATTAACTTTTTAAAGAAGGCTGAACATCACAATAAACACACACACACAAAATAAATTTTGTTAAACAAGATAGTATTTTCTTAAAAAAATTTTTAAAAAAAGCGGTGGTTTAAATTTTTTGGAAAAAATCTAAAAATAGGACAGTAATAGGACAAAAAGATTTTCGCAAATATTTTTAACAATAATTTTTTAAAGAATGCTGAACATCACAATAAACCCAAAATGAATTTTTGTTGAATAAAATAATGTTTTCTAAAAAAAATGACGATTTAAAATTTTCTGAAACTTTTTAAAAAAGCTGTAAATTGAACAGTAGTATTCAATGAACAACAACGATAGGAGAAAACAATAAGTAAGCAGAAAGAACCAATCTGCAAAGAATAAGTGTACGTGCAGGGAGGCGGGACGGAAGCAATTTCCTGCTATTTTTGTAAGGATTCTTTTAATTCAAAACCTCTTTATTCTTAAGATTTTCTTTTCTTTTCTGTAAAACTGGAAATACTCCGAGCTAGGTAACTGAAAATTTAGGATGCAAAAGAGAAAGAGAAATAAATTATTATAACAGAAAGTAAAGCAAAACAATAAGTAATTCAAACATTTACTATATCTATAGTCAATGCCTTATTATATCGAAAAGCCAAGACTAAAAAATCGAATTTAAATCATCACTTTTTCAATTCCTAAATTAGTTCACTCTCTCTCTCTCTCTCCCTTTTTCTCTCCTTCCTCTCTCTTCCTCTCCCTCTCTCTCTCCTCTTCTCTCTCTCTTCTCTCTCTCTCTCTCCCTATATATATACGAGGGCTGTTCAAAAAGTATCGAGACTGAATTTATTATGCAAAAACATACATACATAAACAGGTTTTGAGTCAATCTCCTTCGAAATATGCTCCATTGCAGTAACACACTTGTCCCAACGATGTTTCCAGTCCTCGAAACATTTCTGGAACTCAGACTTTGGGATGGCCTGAAGCTGCTGTGTCGAATTCTGTTTTATGGTTTCAATGTCCTGAAACCGGTGTCCTTTTAAGGTGTTCTTGATCTTGGGAAAGAGGAAAAAATCAGGAGATGTTGCCAGTCGTTGGAATTGCTTATCCTCAGTGAGGAGACGCGGCACAAACTTTGCAGACACTCGGCGCATAATTTCATCACATGATCCTACGGAAATGTGACACTCCTGTGCAATTTTTCGGACTGTTAAACGGCTATCAGAGTGCACCACAGCCTTCACTTGTGCAATCTTGTCCTCAATGCGAGAGGTGGATGGGCGTCCAGAACGGGGATCACTGTTCACTGATTGACGACCCTCCTTGAATCGTCGGAACCACTCGAAAACCCGAGCACAACTCATCTCCAAATGCTGTTTTCATCATCTCGTAGGTTTTGGTACCCGTTTTACCGAGCTTAAAGCAAAACTTGATACAGATTCGCTGATCAGTGTTTTCACACTTTTTCTTTTTTCGACGAACGCACGCAAACACTCCACGTGAAAGAAGTCAGTGTGACTGAACGGCGCGCTGTACAGACCTGCCGAATTTTGTGAGACAAGGTGAAATATGCACGCGCATGATGCACCGCTAGGGGTTTTCTGGAATAAATAGAATAAATTCAGTATCGATACTTCTGAACAGCCTTCGTATATATATATACATATATAACACATGGGCTGAAAAGTCCCGGCCTAACAAAGAAAACACAGTTTATTTTGTTCAAAATTAGCTTTATTCATCAATGTAATCTCCATCAAGAGCAACGCAATCATTCCAGTGCCGCTCTAACATTTCAATACCACTTTTGTAGAACGATTTATCTTTTGCCTCAAAATAGGCCTCAGTTTCAGCGATAGCCTCTTCATTCGTGCGAAATCTTACCAGCGAGCATTTTTTTCAGGTCTGCGAACAGCCAGTAATCGCATTGCTTCGCTTGAACGGTATTTTTCCCATCAAGAAGCAGTGTAAAATTAAAACACGAAATTGTTTTTGATCCATTGTTCTGAAAATAACAAAGTAGCGTCGCTCTTAGCGCAATAACTCACAAACTAATGAATAGAATACCATGAAACTTTATATAACAGCTGTCTTTTGAAGGTTAGTATTAACTGAAAAAAAGGTGACTGCAATAAAATTAGCGCCATCTATGTGTTAGGCCCGGGACTTTTCAGCCCATGTGTTATATATATATATCTTATTCAAATTTTCAATCGTAATAAAATACTTTCTATTCCTCCGTTCAAGTTCAAATACATTTTTAAAACTTGTAGTGGATGACACTTGATGTTAATACAGTTTTTTCAAATATCAGTTCATTAATTAAATTAAAAAATGAATAAATTGTAACAAACAAAAATAATAGTCCAACAGCTAATATAGAAAGGAAAGTAGTTCGTTAAGTCCCTTCAGTGCAATGGATAGCGTTTTGACTTCTAATCCAAGGTTCGTGGGTTCAAATACTACCTGGAATGACCTAATTTCTGAGAATGTGATTTACGAATGAATAAATAGTAACATAAAAATAACGATCCAACACCATATATATGAAGGAAAATCTCTTTCAATTTTGTCATTTAATATTGTGAAAATTAAATATTAATAAAAAGTAATTAAATAAAATTTTTCTTTATTGACCTAAGAAGGAATTGATTTAAATTTTTGTATATTACTTGTTTTCTCTCTCTTTATGAGACTATATATATATATATATATATATATATATATATATATATATTATAAAAACATCACTTTCACTCTCATTCTCAAATAATTTCTTTTTCACTAAGGAAGGTATTAATTAATTGCGAGATATAAAATAAAGAATGGGTCATTACATGATTTTTTTTATTCAGATCTCTTCAGGCTCTTTTTATAAAGATATAAAATTAAAATATAATAACAATAAAATGGAGCAGTGCACCCCAATATTTTTATCGCAGTGGATCAATTAACGTTTAATATATTAACTGCAGCCTGCTGTGGGAGATACGTTGAGAGTTTATATTTTAGATTGTTTTGGTTTAATAATTTTAATTTAATTGCAATGCCTTACATGTCTTAACATGCCTTCAGAATAAAATACGGTTACTTCAAAAAATGAATAAAAAGTTGTCGCCGGTGTATTCGCGTATTCTATTGAGGAAATTCTAATAATTTAGATATTGTACAAAAGAAAACTTTCCCCGAAGAAGAAGATATGATCTATGTAAATCATGTTGTATATTTAAGCACTAACTTTTAGGTTCGAGAAGGGAGAGAGAGGTTAGAAGTTATAGCTAATAGAAGTTTGTGATTAACGTAAAGTAATTGAAAGTTAGACGAGAACGACTCATCGATTAATTAATTAATATTTAAAATTGATATTTGACAGTTAAGTCAGTAAGATATTGGAATTAGAATCAAATCAACTAAAGGTCGATTATTTGAGATAGGAGTTACGATTATTACCAAACGTAAGTGATTCTACTTATAATTAAAAATTAAATATCTCATCTTCCTCGCTTTGGCTCCAATACTTTATATATGTGCATTTCTTTCCCTTGGTTTGTGAGAATTTTAAAAGGATTAATAAATTATATTTGTTTTGATTATGGCTGGTTTTCATTCTAACTTCCAATCATTAACGGATTTCGGGCAAATCCTATACAAAGTCATTTAACATGGAATATAAAGTGATTTCCATAAAAAAAAAAAGTCGCTCAAACCCCAGAGAAATAATCACAGTAAATAAAATGGAAATAATTTAAAGTTCCTTGTGCGACCCGGTACTATTTGACCCATGAATCGGTACAGGTCCACGGTCCAAGGGTTGGGGATCACTGCAATAGAACACACAATACAATAATTTTCAATGAAAAGTCTGTACAAAGAAGAATTACACAAAAAGAAAAATGAAAAGGTTACAAGTTATACAAACGAGGTTAAAACAAAGTCAAGTCTATGATCTGTTTAATAGGTCTCAAGCTTCCCAGTATTCTTGTAAATGTTTTAAAGTATGTCGTACAAAGTACAGCTTGAATTACGTCCGCTTAGATTTTCTGTTTTATATTTTTGTGTGTGTAATTTTCGTGAAATTTAAGATGCATTTATCACATTGTTAAGTATTGAATTTCAGGGACATTTTGCTGTAAAATTTAGCTTTCGATAAATTTTTAATTTCTTTTATGAAAAAAGCTATTGTTTAAATAATATTCAATATATTCAATCATATTTGTTTCTAAGAATATTGGATAGCTTCCTCGCAGCTCTAAGTTAGGAGATCGCTTGAAGGACATTTTGAACAAAAGTTGAAAAACTTCATTGTCAACTAAACATTTTATCTTCCCCCCTCTTTCCGTTTTTCATGTTATCTGGTCAGGACTGGAGAAAATCGGACGGAAGAGAATAAAAAGTAATCTCAAGAAATATTTTCTTTAAAAAAAAGAAGATTCTGAATTCTGTCTCATTTTTCGACTATTCAAGAAACGCGACAGTTGTAGAATTTGAGCTGGCCACGAGCCATAACTATTTGACATTTTATTCTCCATTTTAAAATTGTGAATAATTCTAAACACTAATACAACTCATCGGTGTTTTCTTTTCAAGTAAACTATATTTGAAAAGAAACTTTGTAGATGCAGTACAGATTATTTTCTCTGCTTTTTTGCCGTAAAATCCGGCATATAACACGCACTTTTAACACAAAAAATAAGATCGAAATTTAAGGGTGCTCGTTATATGCAAGGTATGAAATGGAGAGCTCTAAAAAATAAAAGCGAGATATGAGCACAAAAAAAAAAGTTTGACTTCTACATACCGTAAAATCCGGCATATAATGCGCACTTTCAATATAAAAAATAAAATCGAAATTTACGGGTGCACGTATACGCCGAGTATAAAAATGAGAGCTTTAAAAATAAAAAAAGAGGTACATAGAAAAAAATTAGACTTCAACATATATCGAAATAGTGTTTATTTAAAAGAAATGGCATTCCTTATGAACTTGAAGGGTTGTTGTTCTATAAGTATACTATTTTTTTCCTGAAACTTAGAATAATACCTCCAATAAATTACTTCAAAACATAAGAGCATTGCACAAGAACATTTAAAGCTTCTTCGTAAAAAAGGGGGTGCTCGTTATACTCCGGATTTTACGGTACATCGAAATATGTTTATTGGAAAGAAATGACATTCCTTTTGAACTTAAAGAATTACAATTCTGTAAATGTACTAATTTTTATAAAGCTTTTGGGATAATACCTTGAATATAAATGGCTTCAAAACGTAACTGCATTACATACGTACATTTCAGGATTCTTTGTAAAAAGTAGGCGCGCGTTATACGGCGAATATTCCTAAAAATCAAAAAAATGCAGCTTGAAAGTGTTGGGGCGAGCTATCCGCCGGATTTTCCGGCAATTGTTTAATTGCATTTTCAATTTTGTACTTCATTTCAGCAAATTAAATTCAGTATATATTTTTTATGTAAACAACCCCCAAAATTGTCAGTTTTTCGTTCTTGTTACTATGATGCCACTAATGACTAAAAAAACCCAATAAGTTATTGTACAGTAAATTTTAGGGGACTGACTACGTTTGGGGCCTTGATTTTGCAAAATTATGTAAATGAATACTTTTTTTTAATATTTAGTATCAATTGAATTAGAATATGCAATAAATTTCTTATGAAAAATATTACAAGAAAAAGTTTTTTAAATACAATTTTTTGCCAAAAAATTAAGAAAGAACGAAATATTTTCAAAATATTTTCCTTTATAAAAAATTTTAATAACAATAATGTTTTGCCTAAAAGACTTCGGTACAGGGCCTGAAATAGAATTTTTGAAATATATAATTTTTTAGCCAAAAAATAAATCCACTCAAATTGTATCTTCAAGTGACGAAAGCGATTTTGAACCAATTCATCACAGCGCGCTTTGTATTACGATGAATAATTGTGAATCATGTATGTGCATTTTGAAAACTTCTCCATGTATACAGTGAGAAACTAAATGTTTTTAAAAGTTTAGTAGTACTTTTCATATAAATTTCGTAAATAGTGATGTATTTTCTAAGTGCGACTTTTTTATGCGGTTCCTTTCCACCGCATAAAAAATAATTCTGTAGTATGTCGACGAAGTTATTTGTGATATGCAAGTATTTATGAAATTTTCGAAAGTTTTTTTTCTGCGGTCCCTATCTACCGCACAAAAACAGGTTTTACTGTATTTTACAATAATACATTAGAATAAAGAAATTCTAAAAAAAAGCACCGGATTATTATTTCAGTTGATAGTAAATCTGAGAACAAGATAAATTTTCCAAAAATCCTTGTTAAAACTCCGTAAAGAAGTCTTAGCCATATATATATAAGCAAAATACTATTATCACAGAAGCACGTTTTGTAAAAGGAGAATATTTTGAAAATATAAAAATTTTTCTTCATTTTTTTTTTTTTTTTTTTGCTAAAAAAATTGCTTTAAAATAATTTTTTTATTCAAAAAAAATTTTAAAAATAATATTATATGCATATTCTACTTCAGGTGACCCAAAGCATAAAAAAATGATTCATTAATACACTTTATAAAATCAAATATTCAAATCCAAACCTAGTCGGATACCAGTTCAAGGTATTTTTTTTAAAAAATCCTTTTGTGTAAGATGCATTCTTTTTCAATTCCTACTATTAGCTCACTCTCTCTATATATTTATTAATATATATATTTATATTGTTCAAATTTTCAATCGTTAATAAAGTACTGTCTATTCATGCAATCAGGTTCAAATAATTTTTTTTAAACTTGTAGTGGATATGACACTTGACGGTAATACAGTTTTTTCAAATATTAATTCAATAATTACCAGTTAATTAATTTAATTAAATTAATTACCGGTTTTCGACGCCAATTTAAATTTGTCTCCATTGTTGTAATAATGTAACTGCTAAAAAAATGACAAAAGTTGGCGTCGAAAACCAGTTTTTTAGCCAAACTAGCCAAACCGGGTATGCATTGTTACAACAATGCAGATAAATCATGCTCCTTTTTCAAGTTCTACTTTTCGTTCATTCTCTATCTCTCTAAATATATAACTTGTTCACATTTTCAATCGTTAATAAAATACTTTCTATACATCCATTCAAAGTAGGAATTGACTTAATTTTTTTTATATATTACTTGTTTTAATTATAATTAATTTAATGTATTACATTATTTTAAATTTCTAATTTGCGTTTAAAAAAATAGAATCTATTCTATGTCTGTCTTGTTTTATGTGCATCAAACATACAATTTCCGGGATTTTTATTACTTAAATTATTGTTACATTAGTGAGCTTTTTAAGTATTTTAAATGTGTCCATTTTAGACGGAAAATTTATTTATTATTACGATTAAAATTAAAAATAGTTTCTTTGATAGTTATTTTTACACACACGTACAGAAAGTTCTGTGTTTGAAAGAAGAGAATATGTATAGAAAAATATTTTTTTTCTCAAAATACGTAAGATAATATTTTTAAATGATTTCCCTTTGATACGTATACCCTTTGTGATTCTGATTATAAGATTAATATCGACTGTGTCATTTTTTTCCGCCTCGGATATTTTCCGTAAAGAAAGGCAACGTTTAATGAATTTGACATTTTTCCTGGTAATTATATATATATTCAAGGTCGAAAAATGTCCATGTCGTTTTACGAAACAACAATGGTTATTTAGCTTAAAATTCTTGACGGATATCATTCGGCAGGATATCAAAACTTCCTTATTCTTGAAAAGGAAGAAAAAGTGGCTCCATTTCCTGGATCTTTCTTTGCAAGTTTTAACTTCTTATAAGAACATTTCAGCCAAAATCGTTTTTCCCAAATTAGCATATAAAAAAGATTTAGGCTATTAATGCACTAAGAAGTCTATTTTAAATGACCCTTTCAATCTGTCAGTAGATTTCTTCTCTTACAATTTATTTTAAAGAGTTCGAATTATTTGTATTATTTTGAGTTATAATACAAACAAAAAAGCTGATTTTGAACGCACTAGCGACGAAATACACGAGATTTCGAAATATAATAAAATTCCATAAGTCTTTCGTTGAGGAAAAGCCTAAAATTTAAAAGTTAGATTTTAAATATATTGATGTAAATTTTTTTTAACTATAATGTCATCATGGCATCACTCTGAACATAACGAGTAGTGCTTCAAGAATTCATTTTATGTGAAATTACTGAATTAATTTTGTGTTAAATGAATTATTAAATTATTTGATTGTATTATGTTAATTAATTTCTGTTACTGTGAAACGAATTACATATTTTAATATAAATTATACTTTGCAGAATATTTTTTTTTATTCACGGCACATACTTGATTAACCAGACATAATTCATGGGATATAATTATAAACTTGATTAACCAAAGGTCAGTTTAAAAGAAGCTAATTTTATTTAATTTTGTAGAGTTTTAACCTTTGAAAATATTTTTAGACGAGAAATTCTCAAACTTTCACTTTGGATCATAATTATTTTTCTAAACCTGTTAAAAGATCTAATAGTACGATAACACTAAGCAAAGGAATTCTGATTTCTTTGTTTGTGCTGAAAATTTACATATACGTTGGAAAAAAACCAACTGACAAATTTAATAACATATGTTGAAATTCTGTTGACTGCTTATTCTTGAAAATCAAAAACTCAATAAAGTAAAAATCTTTAATCGTTCTTTTTTTTTAAAAAAAATTTGTGCGTCACCGGCAAGCTTATGAATGTAAATCATAAAACTCAATTTGCTTCTATTCTTTCCCTTCAAAGAATCCCAGGCAATATTAGAAATTATCGAACGATTTTGAGTAACAATATATTTCATAAAATAATACATATATATATATCTTACTTTTTAAAGTTTTAATTTTTAAATTTTTAAGAATTTTATGAAAACTAATATTTTTGTTTTAGCCTACCAAGTTGCAACAGGGGAAAGGTTGGTACCATCAAACTAGTTTAACCCCACTAATCGGTCGAGAGTCTGAGGTTGCACTTGGTTAATTTTTAAATTTTTAATCGAATTTTAAGATTATTGTTTTTGAGCTTTTGTTCACCATTGAAATTTTGAATTGGGAATTTGTATAAAAATATTCTGAGATTATATTAATTTCATACTTCTTGTTTTTCTAATTTTATTAATTCTAGTTTTTCAATAATACATACTACATACAAATGCAGCTTATATTTACAGTCTTTTTTATTTATTACATGTCACAGAGTTTTTGATTAGGTTATTAATCTTTATTTGTAATGAGATATAGAGAGAGAGTTTTACAGTTATTGTTTTTATACGAATACATCAGTGATCATTTTCGATTGGTTTAAATAGCCTTTGTACGAGTATTTTGCATATTGTGAGTAGACAAAACTTTTCCATGTAACCATTCTTGTGAAACTTTTAATTGAAAATCATTTTTTTAACAATAAAGTTTAAGTACTTCTTAGAAACTATTAGTGTTTTATTATGGATAAGGGCAATACAGTTTGAGAGATCCACTTATCTAAAATAAGAAGTGTAGATGTAAAATTATGTTCAGATCTTAGTTCCTGCTTTCTAAACACAAACATCATACAACAAGACTAGTATGAATGCCAGATTAATAGTGACAGAGTTGACTTAAAACAGATTACATGAATATGAACTGAATGAATAAAATACAACATCGATATTATTCAAAAAGTTTCTTTAGGCAATGTTGGCAATATCAACTCTTTGTTAAGATTTAAAAAAGACAACTATAGGCTAAATCAGGGGTCGGCAACCTATGGCACGCGTGCCAGATGGGGCACGCGGAGCAATTTCCAGTGGCACGCCACCACTCTACAAAATTATAAGATATATACTATATATAAAGCTACATCGTTCTATCTCTCCTTTCATCCCCTCGTACATTTTTATATAAAGGTTATTTTTCACTTTCGATTCTCTGCCATAAAACGATTCTGCTGAATCAGTTTGCTTGTAGTTTGTGTGCTTTATGTAAAAGAAAACATCTTCTGTTTAAATGTGATTTACTATTAGCATTAAATATTCAACACAAATAAAAAATATTGAGCAATACTTGCAAAATTAAGAATCGTTCATCACGGCTCTGTGAACAAAAAAGTAAGTAGCTTGTCTTTTACCTACCAAAAGTTTGGGCATCGACGGAAAAAGAAAAAACAAATGTCTTAGGTATGAATCAAAATTCTGTTTAACAGACGTTTTCCATCGGAAATATATTAAAAAAAATAGTTATTCTATCAACATATTTAATTTGGATTGTAAATAAATTCGGTGAAAAAATGATGTGGGTTAATTAGGCAAGTGAATCAGACTTCATAACAAAAGTTCTTTTTAACTAAATATTAAGAGCAAATATAATTTTTTTGAGTATTGTGCCAAAGAAGTCATAATTATTTTATGTTTTACTTTTGGAGTGAATTAAGCTAATAGAAATAGATATTAAAGCACATTTTTTTATGTTTTCTATTAGTCACGCCGATATACGAATACTGAGTATAAATTCAGTCGAAAGTTAAATATAGTTTGATGCACGACGTGATTTTTTGGTTACTTTTAACTTTGTCGCGTTGTGTGTGTTAGTTTTATTGTGAAAATTTGTATATTGTTTGTTTCATTATCGTGACAGTTAATAGTTACATATTGGATCAAATGACGACTAAAAAAAGAAAGCTTGATGTTCGCGATTTCAAGATTCTTGGACTAATGAATTTGGATTCATACAACAAAAAGATCGCGCTGTATGTGTGTTATGTCGCGAAAGTGTCGTATGTCGTACGTCAAGTATACAAAGACATTTTCAAACTTAACACCAGGCCACATTTAAGAATTCTGGTGAGAAATGTGAAGTTTTTTTAGAAAGAGCTGTTTCTGGATATAAAAAGGAAATTACATTTTTGTGTCAAACAATTGGAGTCAAACCAAAAGCGACAGAATGTAGTTTAGTCATTGCTCATTGTTTAGCACCCAAAGGAAAACCTTTTACAGATGGCGAACATATAAAGGACACATTTTAAAAAGTGCTGAAATATTGTTCAGCGATTTATCTAACTTGCAAACAATATTATCCCGAATTCAAGAAATACCTGCTTCTGCGCGAACTGTTGAAAGAAGAATAACATAAATGGCAGAAAATGTAACTGCGAAACAAAATTCAGGTTTACAAGAAACTGTTGCATTTAGCATTGATCTTGATGAAAGTAAAGACGTGAATGAGGTTGCACGCTTTGCAGTAATTGCATGATATTGTGATAAAAATAGTCTGTCGGTACCGTCTTTCTTCTTGACTAACACGATTGGACTTGCATATTCAGAAGAGCTTGGTCTCACGATTCCCTTATCCAACCATTCGTCGATCTGCTTGTTGACGGTCTGATTCTCCAGAAATGACAAACGGCGTGCTGTTTGGTAAACTGGTATATCCTCCTTCAGAATAATTCTCATGGATACATTTGTCGTTTCGGTCTTCTTAGGTGTATAGTTGTTGATTAGTTCAGAGAGTTCCTTTCTTATTCGAGGATTGATTACATGTTTAACTTCGATTTCGTCTTCAGTTCTTGCTTCATAAACCTGTGTATTCACAAACCACACCTTCTCTTCGTGTTTACGGAAATAAACACCTTTTTTATCAAAGCCAACAAAAGCTTGTTCCAAAATGTCCGATCCTATCACTGTCTGGAACTCCAAATGCACCGCAGGCACGGCATGCCATATTACGGAATATTTCTCTCCATCCAATTCGATTTCTCGTTGGAGCTATCCTTTTGTTTTGACTTCATACTTTCCCAATCCAGATAACACGACAATGTCCTTCGAGAGCTTCGTGCTCGATGATTCCTTTGCTTACATCTTCACGAATGAGCGAAACTGAGCTTCCAGTGTCGATTAGAGCCTCAAAAGTCTTGTTTCCGATGGTTATTTTCCTGGTCTTAATTCTGTCTTGCTGAATTCGAGAACAGATCTGGACCGGAGAGCTTGAAGATTTATTGATTTTCGTACCCTTGTTGCGCTTTGTACAATCTACGGCATAGTGACCTGGTCCCCTGCAGTAGCTACATGTTACCTGTTTAGCTCTTTTATCGTAAGTTCTCGTCGATTGAAAGCATTTTCTATCATTCCAATTATTTCCAAGGTGAAAACGTTCTTGTCTTTGAGAACAATTATCGTTATTGTTCGATCTCTTAGCAAATGAGTTTAACTGCTTTGGCCCTATAGTTCTTCGGACGTCCTCATAATCTTCCTTCATATTAAACTTATGATAAGTTTCGTGAAACAGTTTATTCGATGCTTGAACGTTTTCGGTGTTATTCGGCATACCGCAGTCTGTTGCGCTTGTATTCGCAACTTCTCTAATTCGTACTCTCGTCTTTCTCTCTCATCCTTTCACATATCCTCTCTCTCAGCCCTTTCTCTCTCTTCTCTTTCTGTTCGTTCCTCCACTATGCTATCAAGCATCTTTTTAACATCGTCCTCAACGTAATCTGGGCTTTTTACGATCAGCTCCTTTAACTTCAATTTTGTGATACCAGCTTCGATAGTAAGATCCAAATCCTCGGCGAGTGACACCAAATCCTCTTTCCCTTTCGCGAGTAAGAATGCCATTTTTATACTCAGAATGGTGACCCAGAGAACAACTTAAATTTTTACCCAAGTTAAATGAGACAAAACCATTAAAATGACACGCAAAAAGTTTACTCACTTAAAAAGAAACAAAAGATAATTTAAATAATATGCAATTATCAATTATAAACAATTATAGACAAAAATGGACTTTTTAAAGAATTCCCGGAACTTAAATCCTTTTACAAAACACAACAGTATTACAGTTAATATCAATTTTATTTTTTATTAAAAAAAAACAATGCGTTCCTCTCATTTATCAAAAATAGATTACTAAGATAAAACACGGAAAGTACTCAGTTATTAATCCAAAACTAAAAGAACATCAAATATCTATGTCTGCAATTAAACCAATAATAGTACCTAGTACTTCAAAATTCAATTTCAGATTCACAGAACAGGAAATATACACACAAAATCATTCATTTATATAATTTTCGCCAGTTACTCACACAATGCCAAAAAAAAAAAAGGATACTAGCACAATTCAATGTAATTCTGAAGACACTTTACGTTGACCTCAATGACACAGGAAATCTTGTTTCGTGTTGATAACTCGCAATTCGATGCAGTTCCAAAGGTTCTCTCGTCAGTGTTGACCTCAATGATCAAGGTAATCCCGTTCAATTCGTTCAGTATCTCGTTGAGTCGCTGGGCTTCCAGTTTTGGTTGACTGTAGCTGACGTGGAAATTCGCCAAGATTCCGTGTTTCTAACCAAGTCAATGGACCCCTTCCACCTGTAGACTGTTCTCACTGAAGTATCTCCGCATCGCTCGTAAGACTTCCGTATCGCTCGTAAAATTTCTTATCCAGCTGAAGGCTTCGCCGGGTCTCTATTCGATGCAAGGCAAGGTCTATGTACGGCTCAGGATATCAAAAATCGATGAGGAGGTAAAACTTTTAAAAAATGCTCTTAGATAAAACTTTGAATAGTTTAAAAAATCCCGGTCGAGCCCCCAATTTGTGGGACGGCGTCTAGAGGAAGGTTCGATTTTAATGTTAAAATAAGCACGCAGAGTTAAAATAACTTAATTTATTAATAACACAACTAAAACATTTACTATTTACAAGAGATTTTAAATAATTCGAGATAACACCATACTAATTCCGAAAACACGTACTCTTTCTCAAAACAACGGAGAGAGCGATTTCCTCTGACCTGCCTTCGTTCAAGCTTTGGTGCAACTCTCAATTTTTCTTTTCTGCCCCATTTATAAATACATGACCTCATCGTATCGCGCAGCTAAAACTCACGTGGTTTCGATTAGTGGTGCCATCTCTTACAATAAAAATCAAAAGAAGTAAAAGAAAACTTGCACTTCTTTCCTACATATATATATATATATATATATTGTCAAGAGAAAGCTTTAAATTTTAAATCTAATAAAACGATGGACAGGTTTATTTTTACAAGCTTTTATTTAACTTACAATGTATGTATGTATGTAATTTGTTCGGTGGAATCTTGCAACTCAATTTTGAAGCTGATATCTTCAGCCCATTGAGCTGAAATTTTGTATACACGTTTAGTTTGGATGACAATGCATGTTGTGGCCATTTATTTTCTGATATTGCAACTAATTAAAAATATATTAATTAAAAACGTTAAAAAACTAGTTTTGGGCGCCAACTTCGATATGTCTGCATTGTTGTAATAGTGTTATTGTTACAACAATGACAAAAGTTGGCGTCGAAAATCGGTTTTCAGCCAAACTGGAATTTTATAACGTTGCGCTATTGACTGTATTAACTTTGTCTAAAAAATAATTACATTTCTACAACGTAAAAATAATCTAATTTCTACAACGTATGCAAATTTTTTACAAATTTCTATCTATTTTCTTGGATTTAAATTCAAAACAAAAAAAGTTGAGCTAATTTTCAAGTAGATTGGTGCATTGTATACTTTTCTCAACGTCGCCAAGTTAAACTGAGATGGAGTATTGTAGAAATTCTTTAAAAAATTTATCTAACTTTAATCTATGAAACTCAGACAAAAAACAATTACAGAAACGGAAAGATAATTTATTTCGTCCCGATACGCGCGGTATAATGTTTTTTTACAAAATAATAATATTTGTATTTATTACGATTTTTTAAATGATTGTTAATTGTTTCATTTATTAAACAAGTTTTCTTACTAAGAATTGTTTTCACATTAACGTAAGCGTTTTTGGCATTGACAAATAACTACCTCCGTTCAAACTCTCATTGAAAGTATGAATGAATGTAACGTAAAGATTATTTAAAACCTTCAAATTCTCTAAGAGTCTTGTAGTATCTAAAGGAAGAGCATTTTTCTTCAGAAGGGTGAATGAATTGTGAGAGAGAAGCATTTCTAACTATGACCATTTTTTCAAAACAAGTGTGCGTCTTAAGGTTTTCCTTCATCCCTTAAATTGGTATCATATACAATTATTGGAATAAGATTGAATTTTTTTCTCACCTACTAGTTTAGTTCTTGCAGGACATTTATTTTAAGGCTGATATGATCTTCATGATGTAAAAAAATATTCAGAGGAGAGGGGAAAATAATAACCTAACTTAGCTTCAAGAATAAAAAATTTGTAATAATATGATTAAAGCAAACAAATTAACAAGCAGCCTTGTGTGGGAAAACTTCCTTTAAGAAACACAGATAAAAATATATTGTATTAGATCTTTTTTAGAACATAGGTTCCCAGCCTTTTTTGAGCTGGCCCCCTTTTCTTCTGAACATTTCGATACCACCCCCTCCCATTCCAGAGAAATAAGAGCGTGCATAAAGTATGGTGAAAACACAAAATTAAATTTAAAAAAAAAATTGTATTACTAATAGAATATATTTTTTTGTAATTTAGTTTTTTTCTAAAGCCCTCAATTTTTTTTACTTGCAAATCTGAAATAACTATTGCCACGAATATACCATTTTAAATACATGCAATCAACATACGGTAACCAGTATATTAAAGTTTTCTTTTGTTATTACATAATCAGCGTATTTTTTAGTCGTTTTTAGACTACATTTGGTTAATCTGCCTATGCCCCTCCATACCATCTCAACTCCCCTAACCTATTCCAAGTCTCTTACTGCCCCTCCTGAATACCTCAAACGCCCACAAGGGAGCGTTACAGTCCACGTTGAGAACCTATGTTTTTTAAACATATCTACTTTAATAGAAGAGGAACCTGTATCTCTGCTTGTTTTTGAAAGTGTAAAGAAAATTTTAAGAATATCAGACTCCCTGTTTATTAATAATCTAGTGCAAGGGTGTCAAACTTAAAGGCTAACTTGGGTCAAACAAACAACTTTAGGTGGGTCGCAAAAATCAACATTCGTAGAAATTAATCCATTTTTAATTAATCGACTTTTAAGGAACTTTGTTTAAAACATTTTTTGTTTCTATTTTTTAAAATCATTTACACATTTTTCACCTGTCAAAGAGTCAGTAACCTAACTTTTGACATATGTCTGATATTATTTATGCTTGAATACCGTATTTACCTATTTGTGGTACATTCAAAATAAATTTACGTATTTTGTTTAATAACTGCAAAAAACTGAGTATAATTTTTTAAAAAAAAACATATAGAGATATCTGCCTATTTTACCTTTGTTCAGTGTTGGTTTGTTATTTTATTATAAATAATTGTGTGTGCCGATGTGTTGACCGGGCCGCAAAAATGTTCGTTTCGGGCCCCATGCGACCCGCGGGCCGAAAGTTTGACACCCTTGATCTTGTGTTTTAAACATTCTGAAAGTATATGCTAGTTTGTTTGAAAATAATATATTTATTTGTGAAATAACTTATTGGTATGAAAATTACAAGAAAATCAGAAGTAGGGCATTGAAAATGTAGCACAGTCTGGCACAATTTAATCAGTATTTGTTCGAAGTAAATTTTATTTGTAATACTTCTTTTGATTATTGATCATTGCTATAAGATATACTTTCATTATGCATTGCTAAAAACACCAGTTACTAGTTGTTTGAGTTGTTCAACTACTGCCGGTATTTACCAAGAATTTATGTAGTTTCACAATTTGTTCGTAAATAAGAATGTAGTGAAAATTCAGGGCGTTATCTGGTGTGAAAGTTTAAAGAAAGGGGTGCCAGGTCAGGTGTCGTTCTTGTCACTTGACGTTGTTCAAAATTACGAGGTCCGTTGTCAATAGCCCTCATGTTGCTTCACAGTGCTATTTAAATTAATATCAAACAACGTGAAAATGCACGAAGACATGATTTTATACATAGTTTTATTGCCACAGAAGCTTCCATTCATTTTTAAGTCTCCCGTGAAATTATAGCTATTTTTTCTGTAAGAAATCATTTTTACTTTCAGATAGTAGCCAAAAAGGGAAATTTATGATTAATTGCTTAGTTTAAAATTTTCAAAACATTACGTTACTACTTAATGTGAAAAAAATTATACCCTATACATATTTTCTTAAACATGGAAGAGCATCAGGGGTGTAGCTACCGCCATATCAGCTGTATCAATGAAATTGGCCCCCCAATCTTCAGGGGCCCCAAAATGTGTAAGCAAAGCCTCATGAAAAGGTGAAGTGCCCCCGAAAAAAGGCTTCCAAGGAATTTGGATACAGGGCCTACTCGGGGCTAGCCATGCAAGTGATTAGTATCTTACAATAGAAAATTTTTTGGAAAGCTTACGAAAATTTTAATTAGAATTTTTTTCGAAATTGATATTAGCCTCTAAGAAAATATTTATTTATATCTCTAACAACAACCAACAAACAGCTTAAGTATTTTGTATATGTATATTTTTTGTGTGTTTTTCCTAATCTCTTAGCTAATAGAAAAAACAGAAATTCCTCTTTAGTCTGAAAATATTTTTTCCTTTTCTTTCGTCTTATGTCAAGACATAAGACGGTACGTTTTCATTTTAACAGTACATATTCTAGGTTCTCAAACATGTTCTGAGAACTTTCTGAAAATTAAGCTAAATAATTTGACCAGTTTCCATGTTGCCAACATGTCTTTCGAATTATTAAATAAGAAACTTATAAAAAATATATGAACAGTCTCATGTTTAATTTCATGTTTCATTGCATATTAACAGAAAATAAAAAAATAATAATAATGGCTGAGAATGTTATTAAAAAAAGAATTAAAAAGCTTAAAAAAAAGAAACAGAAAAATCTAAGTTTTCACTTTTTTAATATGTTAAGTACCAAGTGCCAATATTTTCCCCTCGAGAACAGTAACTAAGTCTTTTACACATGTATCAACACTTCCTTCAATTGGATTCTAAAAATATTCACTCTGTTAAGATAAATAGAATAAATCAAATGATAATGGAGGAAAATAGATTGACATTGATTACCGATTTCAGTTTCTATTCCTGGCGCACGTATTCAACGTTCCCAATAAATCATCACTGAAATAAAAAGATACTTTATTTTTCCAATGAAAACAATTAATTGTTCTCTGACAATTTTTCTTAATTTTATTTTTGCTTAGCTTTTTGACTCGTCACTTTTAACATTATGAAGCGAGATTTATTTAAAAGTATAGTTTTTTTCAAAGTAATTTCCAATTCAATTCCTACTATTAGCTCACACTCTCTCTATATATATTAAAGAAAAATTTATCTTGTTCAAATTTTCAGCCGTTAATAAAAATTTTTCTATTCATCCAATCAAGTTCAAATAATTCTTTTTAAAACTTGTAGGGGATGACACTTGATGTTAATATAGTTTTTTCAAATAATAATTCATTAATTACCGGTTAATTAATTGCATTAAATTAAATACCGGATTTAAACGCCAGCTTAGATTTATCAAGAATGCAGCAACAAAGTAACTGTTAGAACAATGACAAAAGTTGGCGACGAAAACCGGTTTTTCAGCGAAACTAGCCAAACCGGGTGTGCATTGTTTCACCAATGCAGACAAATTATGCTCTTTTTTCAATTCCTACTACTAGTTCGCTCTCTCCCTTTTTTTTTTATTAAACTTGTTCAAATTTTCAATCGTTTATAAAATACTTTCTATTCATCCACTCAAAGTTGGAATTTATTTATCCCCCCCCCCTTATATTACTAGTTTATTTAGTTAGAATGTTTTTTATTTCTTTAATTTCCAATGGCGTAAGAAAAGGACGAGCTCTTACAATATAACAAGAAACACGCAAAAATATAAAGCAAGTGAAAAAAGCCAATGTCCCATCAGCAGAGATGTCTAGTTCTCCAATATCGCTTAACTTCGGAGTCTCCGCGCAGAGGCGAGCATCCTTGCAAATGGTTCCTATTCTGATGTCATCTTTCTTACAGAGTAGATAATTTAGACAATAAAATTTACCGATACGGCGATGATGGTTGGCAAGACAGACATGATCCACCCCAAATCCAAATTCCACGACCGTTTTTCACGGGGTTTATCCGAGATATCTAGGTTCAGGCCGATCATACAAATACTTGAATGAACACGAACAGCGATCGATGCTTTCCGATTTTGTCTCATTAGATTTTTGCTATAAACTTTTCGAGGAATGAAAGGAATTATTCCTCAGTTATAATGTAAACTTACGATTTGTTTTTTGTTTCGAAATGACATCAAATTCTCTCCCCCCCCCCTTAAGTATATAATAATCGTCATTAAATGTAATTAAAAACTGTTGAATATTGTAGAGAGTGTTAATATATCGATGCGGATTAAATAGTACAAATTTTAATACTGTTCTTTAGATCGGGGTTCGAAGATTTTAAGCAGTCAGTCCCTAGGAGCAAGACAGTTCTTTAAGAGCGATGAGAATTTATTGTTGAAAAATAGTAATTGAAAAATACAGGATACACAGCGAAATTCACAGAATAAATCTTATAAAGTCTTCACACCTTCTAAAGCGCTCAGACGCACAGTGTCGAAAATGCACATACGAAAAAAGATTATTCACTAGCACCACTCGTTCTACTTAACAGCCGGAGTAATCAATGATCGCTGGTAGACCTTTTAACGGTCAAGGCATAACTACTAATCGCTAGTCAAAACAATACTGACTCAGTTTTGGCGAGCGACTCCTTATTTATAGGTCTCATGGATCCTTTTAAGAAATCCACTTGCGTCATAAATCACGATAGTAGTAGGTTTCTCCTCTAATTTCCAGAAGAATCGATAGGGTCACGAACTCACCAAAATGATGCCAACTTGGCTCTATAGCCACGATTTCGCCATTATAATGTAAAGAACGACGTTGCTTGTGAAAATTACAATTTTAAAATAAAGTAAATGCAACATTGGGTAATATTACAGTATTATACATCCAGATATAAATTATTTACACTATATTATTCGTAACAATACTACAAATAATAAATATATGGCCCACTAAGACAGCCAGAAAACTAAATATTAAAAAAAATGTTCTCTATATGTAGGTCGCCATATGTATATTTGAGTGAGCAAAGTTTTTCTTGAATGAACATCAACAAGACTAAAGACATAAGCAAGTTGGTTCATAATAACTTGTAAGCTATGATTAGAATTTCAACAGGCAATTTCACTCCTGATTTCAAATTTTTTTTTAAAAAAAAAGTGCACTAAGGTATATTTGTTTCATTAAACTGACTGTAAAATTGAATGTGCTTGTGTGTGTGCAGCTATAGATGGTATAAAACTAGCACAATAAATAAATTAATTAAAACTACCACTATTTCCTTTAACTTAAATTTATTGATTTTTCTATGTGGTACAATTTATACCTTTTATATGCAAAGTAACTAATGAATGCAATCATTTAAAATAAAAAGTGTGGCCCCTTCCGCGCGCGATGTCGTCCTCTTCCATAATTGACCACCCTTCATTTAGTAGATTCTCAATTAAATTTGTCCTACGTTAAACATCATCAGGATCGGTAATCATTCGCAATAGAATAAACTAAAAGTAAAAAAACTTTTTATAAGAACAAGCTTTTATCTAAACGCGCTAAAAAGAATAAAATAAACTTTTCCTTTAAAACTTTTTTTACTATCAACTTATAACGTCTTTACACAATTTATATGATATAAAAGCTTGTCGCAATATTTAAGTACTCGTATTTACTAAGTTTGAAATTTTAAAAATTAAAATCATTCAGGTCAAGTTATTTATTTTACTTGTTTACCTACACAGGTAAATCTCGCGACAAGCTTTTATATCATATAAATTGTGTAATGACGTTATAAGTTGATAGTAAAAAAAGTTTTAAAGGAAAAGTTTATTTTATTCTTTTTAGCGCGCTTAGATAAAAGCTTGTTCTTAAAAAAGTTTTTTTACTTTTAGTTTATTTTTTACTCTTTAGTTATCACTGGACAGGTTTCTCAGGCTGTTCAACTCATTGAACGCTGGTTCGCTATCCCTGGTTTAGTTGAATTAATTCTGACAAAAAGGGTATTAGACTAAAAACACGTTTTTAAATCCGTAATTTTTTAGCAATTTTTTCAATCTTCGTGCAGATCTTGGGTAACATTGTTCTACACACGAAGAAAAAAAAAAGGTTTAGTGAGATTATCTTCATACATGACAAAGTTATTAAATGTTTAAATAAAATTTTGACTATTTTTGAAAAAACTTTAAGAATATAATATTTATTTGAAATATTTTGAAGATAAGGGATATATTTTTCTCTAACATATTAGAAGAAAAATTTAGTTATTTATTAAAAAACTTCAAAAGGCATTTAAATATTTGTATTAATCAATAAAATGCTTAAGATTCAAAACGCATGTTGTAATCAAAAAAGAAAGTTTTATCAAATACTGATAATTTTTTGCTGGACATTGAATATCTTCTACGTAAGAATCTATTTTTTAATTGCTCAGGTCATCTTTAGAAACTTGATTTTGAAAAAATAGTTAACTATCGCATTATTTTTATACAGTCAGACCTCCATGTATAACGAACCTCTATTTTGGATATTTCTCTATTTTAAGAACTTTTTCCTGGAACCAAGCACATATTACTCTTTTCTTCGTAAAATAACTCCAAATTTAACGAAATTTTTCTTCGAAGATTCGATTTTTTCTCTCTCTCTTTGTTTTTAAAACATTTCAAGTCATTTTGCAAATTATTTTCTTTTGGCACATTTTATGGATATCAATAACCTTAAACTAGTTTTATAATGTGCCTAACTCATCTAAAGAAACAAAATTGCCGTAATTTTTCAAACAAAAAAAACTCAAATAAAATTAACAGATTCTATCTGTAATTAAATTTAAGGACACGTGTCGTAGTGTGTGTTTAGATTACTGGTGATAAAATGAGGTATATTTAAATTACTTGCAGGCTTAAAACTAGAAAATTCATTAAAAAAAATTCATTCATTTTAATATAAAATTATTTTTTAATTGAAAATACATTGCATTTCTGGATAATATTTTTCTCTTATTGTTTTCCTAGTGCAGAGATGCACAACCTTTTTAGGATGAGGGGCCAAAAAATTTAATAGAGTCATATCGAGGGCCAAAGTATTACGCGATGGCAACTATGTTACAACCGTGAAAACACTGTTTTATGACAATGTTTATGCATTTATCACAATTATTACTTACTCAGGTACACATTATGCAGTTGATAAATGAATGAAACACAAACACTTTCGGAAAGATTAAAATATACTTTGGCTAAAAAAAAAAAAAATTCCTGCTAAAAAGGTGGCAAACTTGAAATTATATTATCACGAACTGATACGCTCTGAGTGGCCGAACGGTTAGAGCACTGCTCTACAATGCAGGTGGCTCGGGTTCGAGCCTCCCAGATACTTGTTCGTTAAATTTAATCACGACTTTCGTTATTTATTATAACGGACATTTGCAAATTATATAAATTGTGAATTTATGTTAATCTTTTCCCTAGTAGGTTATTCTAGAACTCTCCACCGGGTTTATAAAAGTACTGCAACTGGATAGGTCTTCAGTTGTGGTGCTGCCCGTGTAAAACACTACGAAAAAATAAATCTTGTATTGGGTAACATCGCCTTGTTCCTTTCTACCTGACAATATAACAAAGGAAAAGTTTTGCTAATTATATAGAGAACAAACACAATTTAAATTTTGAAAAAAAATTGGTACTTAAAATTTGTAAGATTTAATGAGATGGCTGGAACTGAATATTTGAAGTTATTGATTTTACGTCAGGCTTGAGATTGTTGTGGCAATACGTAGAACAGAAGAAAGGTTCTCATCTGCTATTCTATTTCTTATTTTTGATTTGTTTAAATTCATTAGTGAGAAAGAGTGCTCACAAATGTAAGTGCTGCCAAAGAAAGTGGGGCATGCAGCTGCATTTTGCTTTAAGTACAAAAAATCCTCGGATAAGTTTTTATAAAATTTTAATATCGATTTTTCTTTGAATTGATTTTTGATAACATCAGAATTCTGTAAATCAATTAAGGCTAACTGCATACTCTCATCCACTAGATTTAAATCAACAGAAAATGGAGAAGAAAAAACATCAATTTTCGTTTGGCACTTTTTAAATCTAAAAATTGATCAGCAAATGCGTTGCGCAAGATTTGAATTTGTCCCTCGTACTGCATCTTCATGTGTGGAAATGTTTCATGCATTTTTTGGCCGTAGGGAAAGTGTGCCAAATTTTATGTTTTCAGCTGGTTTTGAAATAAACATAATTTTTGTTTAAATGCCTTTACGTTACTTAGCAATTGAAAACTGAATTGATTCTTTCCTTGTAGCTTTGTGTTGAAGTCATTCAAATGGCCTGCTATGTCTGCAAGAAAAGGCCAAATCATACTGGAAACTTACTTCTTTTAACCTTCTAGTATACCACGTCCGCGAGCTTCTCCTATACGAAAACTCGTACTCGCAGATAGCCATGAAAGAAAGATATTGAAAAGCCGTGTAATAAATTGAAAAAAAAAAAATACTTAATGAGCAACTGTAAAACAATTATTTGCTGTAATACTATTTTCGTATGCGATTTTTTCCCTGTTTAATTAAAAAAGGTCCATTCCATATTAGATTACTCTTCTTTTATAATAGACATTCGTGGGCCAACTTTAAAGGCTTCGCGGCCAAAATTGGCCCGCGGGCCATAGGTTGTTCATCCCTGTCCTAGTGGATTCCTTTTTGATGGGTAAGATATATAAAAAATGATCTTTCCGATTCTGTAATTATTTTTTGTCTGAGCTTCATAGATTAAAGTTAGATATATTTTTTAAAGAATTTCCACAATACTCCATCTCAGTTTAACTTGGCAGCGTTGAAAAAGGTATTTAATGTACCAATCTACTTGAAAAACAGCGTTACTTTTTTTTGTTTTGGATTTAAATCCAAGTAAATAGATAGAAATTTGTAAAAAAAGAAATGCATACATTGTAGAAATTAGATTATTTTTACGCTGTAGAAATGTAATTATTTTTTAGACAAAGTTAATTAATACAGTCAATAGAGCAACGTTATAAAATTCCAGTTTGTCTGAAAACCGATTTTCGACGCCAACTTTTGTCATTGTTGTAATAATAACATAATTACAATGCAGATATATTGAAGTTGGCTCCCAAAACTAGTTTAACGTTTTTAATTAATATCTTTTTAATTAATTGCAATATCGGAATATAAATGGTCAAAACATGCATTGTCATCCAAACTAAACGTGTATACAAAATTTCAGCTCAATGTGGTGAAGATATCAGCTTCAAAATTGAGTTGCAAGATTCCACCCGAACAAATATACATACATACATACATACATACATACATACATACATACATACATACATACATACATACATACATACATACATACATACATACATACATACATAATACATACATACATACATACATACATACATACATACATACATACATACATACATACAGTGTAAGTTAAATAAAAGCTTGTAATAATAATAAAAGGAGCTATTTTAATGCGGTGTTATAAAAATTTTAATAGTAAAAATTGACAAAATTTTTTTGAGTAAATTATTTTAAAGCAGGGGTGGCCAACCTTTTTGGGAAGGGAGCCACTATTTGATAAAAAAAAATGATAATTAAACGGGCAACTTCCAACTTTTCCCACGAAAAACTGTGAAAAAGGGAAAAAACGTTACTTATAAGCTTATTTTAAGAATTTTACGCAAAAATAGCACATTTTTTTAATTCAAGTCTATGTAGTCCAAATTTAAAAATAGTATAATAAATAAAAAGAAAATAGAAACCTAGGTTTTTATTTTAATAAAGTTTTTATTAGGTTAGGCATAAAGTAAATTTGAGTAACTTAAATCATTTAATTCAAAATAATTATTAAACGCTCAGTATCTACTTAATGGGGCTTTTTAATTACTCAGAAGCCAGCAAAACTAGGTTATTATAGGTAGTCTTGACAGATATTTTTGATTACCAGATAGTTTTGAGTGATAGAAAACGTTTAGACACAAACATATTTTTTGATCCAAATTTTGAGGGTTTTTTTTTTGTCTGAACAAAATCCCAGATAAAACAACCCTACTTCCAATACAATTGTAAAAAAAAGGGTTATTTTTTATCTGTTCAAAATGCTTTAAATATTTCAGTATGTCTTCTACTCACCACTGTTACAACTCCCCCGTGCCACACTGGCACACGTACCGTGGGTTGGCCACCCCTATTTTAAAGCAATCTGTTGATCATGGCTTAATATTCGCAATAATGAAATTTACTTTTTGCTTTTTCCATTAAATCTGATTGAACTCACACATGGATCAAATGCAGTAGTGTTCCCCAACCTTTTTACCGTCGCGGACCGATCAACGTTTGATAATTTTACCGCTGCCCCTGATGGGGGTGTTGATTGTTTATAATCTGGAACGCTTTAATTTAACAGTTTTAATTTAATTGTACTTAAAAATGGCTTTAGAGTAAAATGTATTTACACCAAAAAAAGAATGTAAAGTGATTTAACATGGAGTAATATGTGATTTCCATGGAAAGTCGCTCAAACCTAAGATGAATACACCACAGAAAATAAAATGGAAGTAATTTAATGTTCCTTGTGCGGACCGGTACCATTTGATTCATTGGCCGGTGCCGATTCGCGCTCCGGAAGTGGGTGATTACTAAAATACAGTAGCAAAACCTTATGAAAGTAATAAGAATCTTGAATATTTTTAATCAATTTATTATTCAAATTGTACAAGAAATATGTTCATAAACAAAAAAATCTCCGTATTCTTGCACTGACTTGTAGTAGAATTGTATTTAGTAAAGAAAATTTATCTTCAGAGATGGGACTTTTTTGTATTGAAAGATGTGCTTTATTTGTGCTTATAGAAAGTTTATCTTAATTGGAATCTTAATTGCGCAATTTAAAATCGTACGAAACATTGATAAATCCGATCAATATAATGGTACATTCGAAACTTGTTACCTTCTGTAGTATTTCCATGGGTGGAAAATGCATCAATATAATTTAACAATTTATTTCATCGTTTCTTTCTTTTTATTTAGCGTTGAAAGATAATATTAATTACAAATAATAGTGATTGTTCTTTTATATATGCTGTCTATTCGGTAGTACAAAAACATTTCAAACGAAATCTGAACTTGCGGATATTAATAAAACAATTTTATCCTCTTAACAGGGCCGGTTTATCCATTGGACGCTTGGTGTGGGCACCCAGAGCCCAGATAAACCTGACTTGACCACATTTTCTGGTTATAAATTCCTAACCTCCAGTGCAAAACGGCCTGTAGATCTTCTGCGCCCAGGGCCCGAAATGAGCTTAACTCGGTCCTGCCTCTTAATCGGCAATTACGCGAAACCGTACTCTCGACCTCAATGTGTAACGGAATTGTTGCTACAGTTGAAGTTTTAGACACAATATATAGCAATAACTGAATAAAAATAACCATATCGGGGTTGATCATTTATACCTTAGATACAATGTCCGAAGGTAACTGATTTTTTATTCAAATGACATTAAACGTAATTAAAGGCCATAAAAACAATTTGCGACATGTTTTGAACCATCTTCAGCTTAGTAGACGAAGAATGTTTACTATCTTCAACCCATCTATGTTATGCTGGAGGCTCAAGAATGTTACTGTTCATTAACTTTTTTTTACCATCCTTTTATAAGCTTCACTTGTATGTAACGGAATCTTTGAACTCAATTTTACTCACTTAAAAAGGTCAGATTAATTTGAAACTTTGCTCAGATGTCCAGGACCGATGGCAATACAATAATTTAATAATTTTGTTTCATTGTCTTGATCAGGATCATCAGAATCAACGAATTCCCATTTTCAGATCCCATCCCGCATCTGGCGACTAATTTTAGATCTCATTTCAAGATTTGGCTACTAAGAGATTCCGTTGTACAACTTATTGTAAGTTCGATTAACTAGAAAAAGGTGTTTTTCAGTTTCTTTAAACAAAAATTTATTTAAGCCAAATTATTCCCGTATGAGTCGATAATAAATAAAAAATAAACCCGAAAATGAAATTTTTTTGGTACAAGTTTTTGTCAATAAGAAAGTTTGGCTCTAGTGTAGTATTGGGAGGGGGGAGGGCTTTGGATTTGGCGATTTTTATATAGGTAACAAATTCATTCTGGCTTCAGGACACCTATAGCTAAGTGAAGTAGTTTGGAGATCAATTTTGGTCACCAAAATAAATTTTCATCGCCAAGACCCTCCTCCCACACACTTTAACTGAAATTTTTAATTGGTGCTTCATATTTTTGATGATTTTAATTCGATTGATTATTAACTTCGCACTTCGAAGTTACATGAGGGCTATTTTGCGGAGGGGGTTCGAAATATTGGGCTTCAATCAATAATTTTTTAATGTTTACTCTAATAAAAATAGCAATTAAACCATCAGTCTTTGTATGAAACTCAAGATAAAAAACTATTTACATTTATACATGCATTTGAAGACATTTCGTTGTTATTAAATATATATATGATAATTTGTGTAATTTTAGATATTTTGCAAATTTAGAATAGAAACGTACTTTGAATCTAAATTGTTATACGTTTTGATTTTTCTTTTTTTACCCGAAGATATAAATAATAGCATATTTCAGTACTTATCGTTTATTGGGACATTGGACTGGCGATTGTTTTTCCGAGTTAATGCCAACGTGAACATTGTCAATATTTACGGAATACAATTCGGCATATATTCCACGTGCTTTCGTGTGTTTTGTATCATGGTCCTTAAAACCATTAGTTCTTATATTTTATTACTAATTTAAATTTTTTTCAAAATAGTAATAAAATGCTAAGAAATATTTTGCAAATCGATGTGAAATTTATTTTTAAAACTAGTGAAGTACTTTTGTAAAAAAATATCAACTTTCCCTTTCATATCAACTCCTTGAAAGTGCTTAATATTCCTCAAACTTTTTGTAAGTGAAGAAAAATGATATTTAAAAGAAATTCTGAAATATAAGTTTTAAAAAAATCATTAATACTTATAAGGTTTCTTCCATTAAAAGGTACTACTACATTTTTGATATGTGTGTTTTAAAACCTTCTAATTTTTTTCATACTGTCAAAATTCTTAAAAAAATTGTAACATTTTTGAATTTAAGAGAACTTATATAGATTTATGAGGATTTTCATTTCAAAACCATAGGTTTAATTATTCTTTAATTACGAAGTTACATTGCAAAGTTAAATGAAATATTTAAGTAGTCCTCTAGGAAACTTCGTTTCATTTAATCCTATTTAAATCTGCCTTAGATAGGTTTTCCTCAATATTTGGTTATAAAATAATATTTTATATTTCTTAAATTTAAACTGAAAACCTATCGTATGATTTTGAGTATTTTAAAGATGTTGGACCAAATATTACATACTGGGAATTTCAGTTTAGAAGATGAGATGCTATGTTTATGTAAAATTACTTTGAATATTAGTTAAGAATCTCATTATCAAATTTAGAGTTTTAAATGAGATTAAGAAATCAAATTATATCAATCTTTTCATATCATTTAACTATCATCTTCATGTAAAGAGTTCATACTGTTTTTTATATAATATTTCTCTTTTCATTCCGTTAACTTTCTGAAAAAACATTCATTTTTAATTAGTGTACATTTTCATAACATTTTTGAGACAAAAAACTGCCTTCCATGAAAAAATAAAAAATAAAATAAGTTTTCTTCAAAGGGAAGAAGACAACAGCCTTCTTTCGCAATGTTGTTTCGTCTATGAGACATCGGGATCTATATCGTTAATAAGAGGGCAGCAGGAAAGGTCTACTGACTTAGTGCTTTTAAATATATTTGAAAGGTTGTCCTGATTAAATATAATGCTGCTTTTCCTATCGGATCTTTCTTCTTAAATGCTGTATGAATATTCACGATGCTTTTAGTATAACTTCAAATTAATATTATGTATATAACTAAAAGTATTTAATTTTTAAGTTATATTTTGTGGTTTCGGTTTTCACACTTTTCTAAAATTGATTGATTTATTTACAATGGGGGAAAAAAGAATAATTCATTTTATTGCATTTTCTTTTAAGATATATTTTATGTATATAAACTTTTGAAGAGTGCAAGAAAATCTCTTGATGAGCTAGCTACAAGTGATTTTTTTGTGTGTAAAATTGATTCATTGTGTTAATTTCTTCTGTAATATTTATGTTTTTGTCAATGATCTTATGTGAAGTATAATCAGAGTTTTAACTTATTTCTAATACATTTCAGTATTGTTCTTCGGGCATTTTATTTGTGATAATGCTGGTAGGGGGATGGCGGAGACAATTGTCCGTGAGTGGATCGCTGATTACAAGGTATTGTGATATTTGTTTACTTTCATAAAATTATCTATATAAACAGAATTTTTTTAGCTGAATTTCGAAGTTCAACTGTTTCTGAAACACCTCTTTGTTTTATGAATAAATGTATGATTTCTTATAAGTTATGTTCAACACACATGCAATTTTTAGAAATGTTTATATATTTGTTTGCAAAAATTCATGAATTATTTGATGGAAATTGTCAGTTACTAACTCAATACTTAATAAATTTTAAAATTTTTCCATTATAGCTTTATCTTTTATAACATATTCGTTGCAAATATTAAATGAAATTTCATGTGTACAAAAACATTTTTTTTATGCTTTACAATTTGAATATATTGTTATTTTGTTAATATTCATTTTGTAAAATTTATTTTATTTTTTGTAAATTTCTTGAGTTTTTTGTTACTGATACAGAAAGACACACACATAAAGGATAACTTTGAATCCAAAGTATATAATATTAAATAGCTTGCATATTTCAGTTCTATTGATTTAAACAATGTGTCCCACTCCTGAGTAATTTTTGTTTTATCAATTGGGAGAAAAAAGTTCTTTAGAACAGCATTTGGCTTACAAAAATTTAATAAGTCACATAGAAATTAAGTTCTTTGACTATACAATTTGATAAAATTTTTATTATGAAAGAAAGTTTGGTAATTTTTTTATAAAGATAATTGAATAATTCAGTTTATTAATAATGCCATTATTTATGTATTGATTGAAAAAAGTTTAAAATTAGTACTAAAGTATTTTCACAAATATTTTATATGAAGTTACAACGTTACAGTTTAAGTATTGATACTATTTTTCAAATCTTTATTTATTCAAAAAAATTGTAAAAGTAATTCAAGAAAAAATAATAATTTAGTTTTAAATTTTGATTGTACTTAAAATTTAATTATGGAATTGTAAACAGAGGCGGATTAAGGTAGTTCGAGGCCCCTGGCGGTAAAAGGTTTGAGGCCCATGGGCTTAAGAGTCGAAAAACTAAAATAGTGAAAAGAGTCGCTTATTTTAAATTCTCAAAATAAAATGTATTGCTATAGTAAAACTCATCAGTTAAAGAAGAATCTAAACCGTGTATAAAAAAATTAAAAACCTTGCTTAAGAGCTTACAGTTTTGATATACAGTTTGATTTCTCTTTGGTAAATTCATCAATTATTTTTACCATATCTATTTTGTCCAAAACATTTTATTCTGTAATAGTCATGTTCAATTTATCTTTTCTCCCATAGTACTTCTAAATTTATTTTTAACACATTTTAGAATTAAAAAAAGATTATTCACCTGATGCATTCAATATTGGTATTGTTAAAAATATTTTTAAAAGTTTTTCTACATCAGGATATCTCTTGCATCTCGGATAATTTCTAGCGGGGGTTTCATTATATCTTCGTTTTCTTTTCATTTCTTGTTCCAAGCTGGCGTGGTTGGTTTGTCGCTGGCCTTTGCATTCTTCAAGCTTGGGGCCCCTACCAGCATTGAGGGCCCCTGGCGGCTGCCAGGTCCAACACCCGCTTAATCCGTCACTGATTGTAAAGTAATTATGAATGGTATGGAAGGATTAAACTACTAGGTATTTACATATTGTGCCATTGATCAATTTTGCTAAATCAAAAAATGTTGCCAATTCAGAAGACAACACCAAATGCTGTTATCATTGTAGTGTTTGAACATGCCATGAATGGCTTTTCACTATTGGCTGCATATCACAGAATTTGGTGACTTCTTTTGATTTGTCGAAATTGGCTCACAGTGTAATACAGAGGTGTCAAACTCAAAGGCTAACTTGGCCCAAACAAACAAGGTTTAAGCTTTAGGTCGCAAAAAAAAAAAGTCAATATTCATAGAATGTAGGCTTATTTTGAATAATGCATTATAATAAACATACATAAAAAGACAAGGAAATTTAATGTTTATGTCCTGACACTTGAAATCTCTTCTCAGCGACTATCTTTCCTATTTCAAGAGAAATTTTGATATTTTATTATATATTATTGTGTGCTGATATACTGATTAGGCTGCAAAGATGTTCTTTAGCGGGCCACATGCGGATCGCGGGCTACGAGTTTGACACACATGGTTTAATATGTAAATACCAGGTATTTTAAGTTACTGACACTGTTATCTCAATCCTTTAGTGTAACAGAGAATATTAGACCCTCCTGCAAAGAGTCAGTTTTTGGGCCCCAAGCCTAAATACGTACTAGGCGTCAGTCAGGCTCTGGGCCCCCTAGAACCCTGGATCTCCTAGCAATGTGGAGGTGTACGTTACCCACTGCCTGCATCTGGAATCATTCAAAGTTCAAGAAAGAATAGAATGAAGAAGCTATAAAAATTAAATATGTTGTAAGAACAAGATAAATGTAACCAAATTAGAATTAATAACCAAAAAAGATAACTTTCTAAAAAAAAAAGTATTATCACGTGTAAAATTTTTTATGTTGTACTAAACAACTAAAAGATTTTTGTTAAATGTATGTAGCATTTTAACTGTAGACCAAAGGTATTAAGTTTAGATCCTCTCTAAATTATAAGTACTTCTATTTAAACTTTGCAATTGTAAATGAACAAGCTATTGTATATCTGAAGCTGTACTCTACTATATGATATTTGCATGCTCAATAATACCTATTGAGTATTTCAGATATATCTTTTCAGTAGATATTCCTTCTTCATTGTTACTTTTCACATTTGGGGCTGTGGGTAGCCTAGTGGTTAAAGCATTGGACTCCAGACCGGAAGGCCTGGGTTCGATGCTTAATGCCACCAAATGCCCACTGAGTATGCACGTAGAACATGCTCATTAAATCAGTGGGTCTGAATGGTGTCACCATCTATCGTGTTGTACCGAGCTAAATCGCAGTGTCACCTTCATGGGGACTCAAAGCTTCGGCTAACGACAGGTGTAAAATGGTAGCCCTTAGCCGCTATGAATTTTGTGGACCCTGATCTGATGTTACTGTCAATCAGGTGGCATAAGCAACAATAACAACATTTATTGCCAGTTGATAAAAATTAGTATAATACCTTATTCTTATAAAATCAATTTTTGTTAAACTACTCGTAATTGACTCGGTTCCAAAAATAAATCTTTAGAATTTCTGAAAAACTTCATAGACTGATATGTTTTCTTATAATTTGTTTTTATGACACAAATATTTAGTTTTACTTGCAGCAAGAATATAAAGATTGATCAATCAATCGCCTATTTTTATGATATAACAACCAAGTAGATGGAGTTTAGTATAAAATAGTTTGGGAAAAGAGTATATTATATTATATGTGTGATTTGTTAATGCAGTAAATAGATTTAAATCTCATTTTAAAAAAAGTTCCCAATTTAAAAGACTCCAGATGCTGTCTTTTTTTTTTTGTATTGTATCTCAGTTAACTATGTAGTAATTTTATATAAAAAAGTATTTACTATTTTGTAATACACAACATGTTATTAAATATAAATATATTACATCACTTACATGAACATTAGTACTTTTTTCTTCTATATTTGTTGATTTTGAGTTATTGTAAATTTTTTTTTTGTTAACTTGTTAAACATTACAGAAAGTTATGTGTGTGTCATGCTATATTTTCTGATATTTTCAGTTTTTTAATGCTTAAAAGCTCAGAATTAAAAATGACAAACTTCTAAAATGATTTTATAAATCACAATATATTTTGGAGTTTGATAGAAATACATCTCCAATTTTAACAAATCTTGTAAAATTTATTTTTAAGTCCTACTAAAACAAATTTTAAAATACACATTTAGATAATGCTTTAGAGGTTATTTAAACTAGTATTTTTCCTGCTAGAACTAAAATATTTGTTTTCAATAGATTTTAAATTTTGATTGTTCCCTTACTTTTTTAGGAAGAAATTGACTTTTTTTTTCTGAGGAATATGTTTCACTGTTTAATTTTTTCCCTGTTATATCTATGCATGCATTAATTGAAAAAGAAATTATGTCATATTTCTCAAAATTATATTTATACTGTACAATCAACATTTCTCAGCCTTTTTTGGCCTACAGAATGAAATTTCTGAAAAAAAATTCATGGACTGATATTTGTTTCTTGAATAAAAAAATTACTGGGTTTCGAACGTGTTAACTGTAACATTTTTATCATCATTTATGTACAATAATACCATATTTATTTGATTCTAAACCACACCCCAAATTCTCAATCTTTTTGTGGAAAAATGTTGTCATCGATTCTACGCTGCACCTCTCTCTCTCCAATTCTCTACTCATTTTTAAGAAAAATATTTTAAAAAATGTGTAAAAGGTTTACATCAATATCTGAAACAATTAAAAAAAATTGAAATGAAAAATAAGTTAATAATTAATTTATTTTACCAGCAGTGACACAAGGGATAATATTAAGGCCACCCCTTCAAATTCAGGTTCTGGGTTTCAAGCTGTACTTGGTATCAGTCAAGCTTTGGGCCCCCTAGAATTCTGGGCCGCCCCCTTGCAATGCAGGGATGTACATTATGCCTCTGTTTACCAGTATTAAAAACTTTCAAATGCATTCTTGAACCTGTAATTACTCTGTCAGTATCATGTTTCAAAAATCATTCGTCATTCTCAATGTCGCAGCTGACTTCTGAATTGGTGCCAGTTTTGCCATTTTCCCACATGATGTGGTCTTTCATGCCATTCAATGCATTTGTTATGCACCATTTTTTTAAAAGAAGGAATCATAGAAAAATGTGAAAGAATTATTAAAGCCTGTTGAATATTTACAAGCAAAAACTATATTTTTATATTTGCTTCTCTCTCTCTCATCCATGTCAAACTTTCAGTGGTCGTTGCTCTGTTTCTGTATTTTTCTGCATATGAAATTGCCTTTCTTGTACTTGTATCCTAGTGAACTAACTTGATGCTATTACAAATATCTTTAATGTTTAGGTGAATAAAAGAAAGAGTATATACAAAAAACTTTCCTAAATATGAGCAGACAACGATGTTTAGAATAGACTATATACTGGAAATAAAAATTGCGGAGTGGGCTAAGTCAACGATGCAAGTGGCTGGAAAGGATGGTTACATTTTTTTTTGAAAGAGGTGGAAACTCAATTTTCCCCATCCAACAAATGTTTTGCCTTTGTTTCTAAGATGCACTCAATTTTCCGTAGCATTAACACTTGAAAAATAGTGTAGCTTAGAGTAAATACAGTATTTAAATATAAAGAGATAAGTTATTGTGTAACTATTATATTTAAGTAAATGAACCTTTGGAAAAAAATCACAAAATTATGAAACAATCATAAAAATTAATTGTTATACCATTAACATTAAAATTTAATGCAAAATTGTATTGTTTTTTTTTAAAATAAGAAATTATTTTTGATGTAGACAGGTAAAAATCACCAAGAACTAGTCGCATTTTCCAACGAATTGATGCTAGTTCACTGAACCATTAGTTGAGAATTCTTGGTATTTATCAGTATTTTAATGCCAATATGTCATCAATATGTGTGTTAGTTGAATCGTTGGTAACAATAATAAAAATACATTGTAAATCAAAAGTGTTCTTTTCTTTGGATCATACCAATTGTTGGAAGAATCCCTAGCGTATATCAATATTTAAATTGTTATTCTTTAAATGTTTAATTAAAGTCTATTGACTAAGTTAATCTTTAATAATTATCATATAATCAACTCGTATATTATACATAGCTTTGTGAAATATGTTTATGCTTATTATTTTTGGTATGCATGCTAAAAAAAAATTCAGAAAGATACCAAATGCTCTTTTTAAGGGTAGATTGCATGAGAAGAAAAAGATGAAACAATGATCAATGACTGTATTTTTTTTTAGTCAACAGAATGGAGATTTATTATATATATATAGTTTTTTATATCTTTTTAACTAGCAATTTTGTTATTAATCTGAAATTTCTATCTAATTGTTACAAAACTATTTATTGCTTATGTGGGATAAATCAAATATAAATATATGTGTTAGTTGAAGCTAAAGTAACAATAATAAAAATACTTAGTTAATAAATCAATAGTGTGTTCTTTTTCTGGGGGGATATGTTATTACTCAACCAAACATATTTTTGTAACATAAGATATTTTCCAACTATTTCTATGTATAGACATAGGAGTTTGTCTTACAGTAAGCGAATAAAATTTGTTTTATATATCTTTTATGACTGCAATCAAAAATGGCTCTTAATCTGTAAAATCACTTTGAACATTTACCTGTGATGTATTAATGATTAACTACTTGTTCTTGGATCTGTTTGTGGTATCATTTGTTTATTTATGTATTTGTCAAATTTGAAGGTGGGATAACCAAGCAGAAAAAACACATACGTGTAAGCACGTTCAAAGACACTAAAAATGTTTGTATAATACTATTTTAGTTTATATTCTGTAGAACTTTTTGCAGAATTTTTTTATATTATTTTAGGTATTTACGTAACTCGCCAACGTGAGTCGGTGATACTAAAGCCTAGCCTCCGCATTAAATTTATGTATCTGTGTAATTTTTTTTTATGATTATTTCTTATATACTTTTGTAGTTTGTAATAATGCATGTTGAGTGCATAATGGAACAACTACACAGCTTGCAAGGCAATTTTTATTGTGCTGGTCACTTTTAAAGATATTGAGTGGATCGGCTCAAATGTAGTATAGGGTTTGGATTTGGCGATATTTATATTCATATTATGGTGAGATAACTAATTCATTCTGGCATCCGGACACCTATCGCTAAGTGAAGTAGCTTGGCAATCGATTTTGGTCACCAAAAGAAATTGACAATGCCAGACTACACTCTAACTGGGTGAATCCTAGCAGGGCACACTTCTTGGCGACAAAATTTTCGCTTCCCCCCTGTTGTCCCCCCCTTATTTTTAAAGAGTCAACAATGCAAAAAACATTTGTATGTATTTTAGTACTAAACAGTTGTACCCCTCAGGGGGCTCACCTTCTTTAGGTGAGTACGTGTGTCACAATCCCGAGGTGCCCTAGTGATCTTTTCCTTTTCCCATGGGGTTTACTGTCTTTGGTAAACATGGGCTTCACGAACCCGGGGTACCCTAGTGATCCTTCTCTATTTTCGACCCTCTTTCTTGTCATTCAATTCATTCTTTCTTTCTCTTCCCGTCTAGACCACAGATATTAAAACAAATGTTTGGCGCAGTATAGCCGAAATCGGCTCTTGCGCCAATAAACCCCAAAATCACTCACTCTCTAAACAGTTGTAAGGGCCTTGGGTTTGTGCGGTTGCTTTTCCTTATTCTCGCTAACCTGAATGTTGGTATTATCAATCTTTGGATGTCCTCGGGGGGTTACAATTCATCTGATTTTGATATCAGGCAACAGAAAGTAGTTGGCCTCAAAGTAAGTAAAGCTTGGAACTAAATCATTGCCTGAATATCAGTACACTTTAACGTCTTGCTTACTTCCATCATAATAGCTTATATCAGTACATTTCAGCGGTACTTCTTGCCTACTTCCAACTGCACAGCATGACCATTTGGTCAAAAACATTAGTATGATCACAACCTATTGGTGGCATTATATGAAACAAAGCACATGGTTGCCAACACAGTGCAGGCGACACATAGGAAAATGTGGTTGCCAACTTAATGAGTTATTAATAGAGTTGGCAATTGTTGCAATAATACATAAGTACCAAAAAAATCTTCCTATGACATTTCGATTCTTACATATTGTCACAACCTATTATTATTGCAACATTACATGAAATGAAACACATGGTTGCCAATTCAGTGCATATAACACATTTGAAATCAGCGTTGCCAACTTGGCGAGTTATTTTGAATGTTGGCATTGGTGCGATAAAATGTTAGCACCGACATTTCCTTTTATTGAAAAAGAAAAAGGGTACTGCTTTTCCTGATACTTATGTATTAGAGTCACTGCAGTCAAAGTGGTACTTTTTAACCAAAATTTGACTGTTTTTCTTCATATAAAACATAAAGAATCTGTTATTTTGATATCGAGGTGCAAATTTTGTTGCAGTTACACCAATATGTACCCGCTTTGCCATGACAATCAACAAGTCACAGGGCCAGTCTCTTGGGATTGCTGGTATAGATTCGCAGACACCATGTTTTTCTCATGGGCAGTTGTATGTGGCCTGCTCCAGAGTGGGCAAAGAGGAAAAAATCTTTTTCTACACACTCCAAATGGAACTGCCAAAAATGTTGTCTACCACATTGCTTTAAGATAAATGTACCCTTTTATTGCATGCAAATAAACAGTTTTGTACGCTTCTACAGAAAACCTTATTTTAAACCCGGGCAAAGCCGAGTACTTGCAGCTAGTTATTATAAATATGTTCAGACATGCATCAGAATTGTTTCTATTGTTGGCTATACTGGATTGGTTTTTATTATTTGTACCATTTAGGGATCTCTTTTGATTTTATGAAAATGGTTGATGGTGTGATACTAAGTACTATATTGTATTATTTTTAACTTCACAAATTAATAGTATCAATAGCCTTATATAGTATTTTTTTTTCTTAAGATGCATATTTATGAATAAAACCATGAAATTTAATGTATTTTATTGAAATTCAAATTTATTTCCCTCTTAATTTACCCCTACCCTCCAACATAGTTTAAAATGTTTTTATATATTTCTGTAAAGGCTTTTGACGTATTCTAATGATTTTTTAAGACCAATTGTTAAGTTTGAACATAATTATAAGTAAAGTATCATGTGTGTCACTTAATTAGTTATGTTGTATCTTGTCATTTAATTAGTTTACTCATGGGGAAAGAAACATTTCTTTATTATTTTTTATAGTCTAGGGAAAATATTACAGTACAGAAGTTATTTGTTCTTCACATTATTTTCAAATTTGTTTTATCTCTGAATTTTTTGATTCTAATACATTTTTTTGCTGAAATTTAAGTTTCTAGTATAAATTTATAATAAATGAATTTTGTCTTTATTCATGATCTTTGGAAAGCACACAGTTTCTCCCTTTTTTTTTTTTTTTTTGTTAGTCTTATATAGTTTATTTACTTTTTAATGTTTTGCAGCTTAATTGTATTTTTACTTTAGAATATACGTAGATATATCTGCATTTTAAAATATTTAGTTTAGTTCTGGCTCTTTCTAATGTAAATATATATTTTATTATTGTGTTACTATTTCATGTAAATTTATTGTATTAAGATTTTATCATTTCCTTTCCGATTTCATATTACATCTTGTTTAATTATTTACTTTTTCCTAAAATTTGCGAAATATTGTGGTTTAATCATACTTAAATGGATGTACCTCCTCTATCCATTTTCACCAAAGAAATTGTTTCCTAACAATTGTGCCCTTTAAAAAATGCAGGTTTCTCAGTTTGCTACAATAAATTAAATGGCCTGTTCAATTTTTTAAAAAAAATAACTCAAATGTTTAAACAAGTTAACATTCTTAGCCTTTATATATTTTGATTTTTAAAAAAGCAATTTTTGTAGTCATAGAAAAATATCTGTAATCATATTTAGTAGCTATAAAAGAAAAGTGCTCAAAATTAGTATCTTTTTTGCATTTAACAAATAAACTTAATAGCTTGAACATTTCCATTTTTATAAAAACTAAAAGTATTATACTTCTGAGTGTAAATCGTTATGATAGATTTAAACTTTAAAAAAAATAACACTATGAAAAATTTAATAATGAATACAATGCAGTGTTTTTATCAAAACCATGCAGAAAATGACCAAGTTGGATTCCATAAGATATCTGAAAATATTAGAATGTTCTTGAAAATGTTCACTACTACAAAACTTGGCAACATCATATTTTATATTGAGTAGATCATTTTAAATTATTTTATTTGAATAAACATGTACGAATCTGTTTAATCATAAAAGAGAAAGATTTTTATAAGTTTAAAAAATGTTATTTTACTTTAAAGAAATTAATCTGGGTAAAATTCTTTAATGTATATTTGAAACTGTGCCCACCATTTCTACCCCTTAATTACATGTTGGTATCTTCCAAGTGTGTTTGAAATAATCACTATGTAAACGTTTCAGCATTCCTAGAGTAAACAATCCCTCTTTAGAAATCTAGTGTAATGTTTAACTAAAATATGTTATCAATTTTAATAGAAATAAAAATTTCGTGCTTTTATTTTAATTTAAGATTTTATTCACTTGTATTTTATGTGAACAAATGTATTAACATTATTCAGGTGTAATTTAATTTTTGTCTCCAATTAGCACTTTTATTGTTTATGAATAATTATAACTTTTTGTCTAATTTATTAATTTGCTTTTTATTTTTAATTGTTAAAAATAGCAAAATATTACATTCTACTTAATTTTTGAGTAAATGTAATCATTTGAATCAATGTAACTTGAGCAATACAAAGTTAACCTCTCCTTGTCAAATTCTTTCAGTTAAAATTTTTAATTTAATTCATTTGAAAAATAATCTTTTCATCTGCAATTCATACATCATTTAAAACTTCATTTTTAACTGGAGCAAAATTTGTAGTTTTGCACTAATATCTAATCTGAATATTTTAGGTATATATATTTTGGTCAATTGAATGGATATCTTTATTCTCTAAAAAAATGTAGATCTCATTACTATGTTAATTATTTTTAAAAAACACAATCGAATCTCCATATAACGAACCTCTATATTGCAAATTTTTCTGTATAACAAACTTTTTCTTGTTTCTTTTAATGCATTTTATGTTGGTCATAAATCTTGGAACTGGTTTTATTAGATGCCTAACTCACAGAGAGCAATATAATTCTGAGTGTTTCATCAAAGAAGGGCAACATTTAACCCCCATTGTCTAGTTCACTAGAAACATCTTTGATAAATAAATAACATTATATAATAATGTATGTTTAAAATTACTTATAGGCTTTAAATTAGAAAATGTCCTTAAAATGCATTAATTTTAATATAAAGTTATTTTATTAATGTTGAAAATACTGTGTATTTTCTCAACATTCTTTTTTCTTGTTTTAATTGCATTTTTTTCCTTCTTTTTTGATGGGTAAGATATGTAAAATAAACAGATATTAATTTACAAAAAGGTGTGATTTTTTAATATAAATTTTTATGAATTGAAGTTTGTAATGTGGTTTATGCAGTATATTGAAAGATGAACCTCTACATAATGAATTTTCGATGTAACAAACTTTCTTTGGGGATTTAGTGACTGTTAAATAAAGGTTCGACTAATGTAATTAACCCCTTAACTACTGAGGGAAAACTATGAAATTCACCCTTCAGTGCTACCGTTTTTCCCACTCATGCGTGTTATGCAGTTTATTGGGGTAAAGAAGAGACATGCACTTTTTTTTCCTAACCTAAAAATTAATTACTTTTACTTTATAAAAGGAAGAAAAGAAAAGGATAAGATAAGAAAATGAAAATACAAAATTTAATATCTAGAGTTACAGTATAATAAAAAAAAATTATAACTTATCTGCTGTGTGATATAAGCTGAAGTGGGGCTGAACACATAAACACCATCACATCCAGTGCATTGGTAGCAAGATTCAAGGCAATTTTTTTTCCTTGCACAAACCCACTATCACATATAGTAAGTGAAAATGAGAGCAAATGAAGAGTAGAAAAACAAACGAAAAAACAAGAAATACTGCTTAGCTATGAAGCTCATTGTTAACTAAGCAGGTTGTGTATACATATCTGCAGCCCTTAAGGGGTTTACACCCTTTTATAAGCTTCACTTGTATGTAACAGAATGTTTGAACTCAATTTTTACCTACTTTAAAAGATCAGATTGATTCGAAATTTTTTCTTACTTGTCTAGGATCAATGATAATACAATAATTTAATAATTTTGTTCCATTGCCCTGATCAGAATCAATGATTTCCCATTTTCAGATCTCATCCCGCATCTGGCGACTAATTTCAGATTTGGGGACTAAAAGATTAAGTTACTACTTAGTTTGATTAACTATAAAAGGGTACTTTTTAGTTTTTTTAAAACTATAATTTATTTTTCATTTATTTTCTCATAATACAAATGATGTAGTTTAAAAATATTGCCAAGAAATCAACATTTTTTTTTACATATTAATTAACGTTTTTAGCAAAATATAGATGTTTTGTATGAATACATTTATGGTATTTTTAAGGGAACCATTTTAATTTTTCATGCTTTATAAAAATTTTTTTTTACTTTGCTAAAAAGTGTATTTTTTTTAGTCTCTGCGTTCTGCTGAGATACATAGCTTTAGTTGTACCATCTCCCAAAACAATGAGTTGATTCAAGCAGTCTTCACAGTTTTAGAAGAAAAGCGATATCATGAAGAGGTAATATCCATTCACTGTTTCTGTAGTTCCCTGTTATTATTATTGCTTTCATTTTGATATGTACTTTTTTGGAGCTGTAATATATAATTATTGGTATCAGAGACTAATTATTTTTTAAATTGATTGAAACATAGTTTCATTGATAGATTAAATTTTTGTAATTTCTTATCATATCAGTTACATTACATACTATCTATTACATTTTATTGATATTATTAAAATGACACATTTTAATACAGGGGCTCTTGATTTGATTTTGAAGGCAGGAGTTCCCAAATTTTCCCATGTACATGGTGCAATTACAGTTCTTTTTTTATGGCATCCCAGCTGCAATAGTTCTACTATGTTAATCAGGAATCTTTTTTAATTGAAGAGCTAAGCAATTTTTAATAATAAGAAACATAAATCAGATACAAATAGAAACTTTAGTGGCTAATTAGAAAGTCAATGTGAAGGGTGAACTTATTGATCTCCATACAGTTAAGGTGACACAGTACGATTCAATTGACAAAAATTGGTCAATAATCAAATATAATTTTTTTTAGTCTATATTATTTTTTGTATACTTTTCTACAAACTCGCAAAATTTGAAAGCTTTAAGTTTAAAAAACATAGAGTTATGATAACTTTTACGTTTGTTTTTATTCACATCCCTGTGGCAAATCAAAACTTTAAACTGACTTATTTTAGAAAGATAAAATATTACTAGTTTGTCTTCATTTTAAATGCTAAGGCTTTTTTTCTATTGTGCTTAACACTTGGAAATGTTTTTCACTTGTTGCTAATTGTATATGGAACAAAAATTGGTATGCATTTTTCAATCAAAGCAATATTTATTTTCAAAAAATAATTGAACTCTGAATTCATACATTTTAAAGGAATTTTCAATAAGTATTCATAAAAAGAAGTATTGTACGAATTCCAATCAGGTTATCAAAAAACCCATACCAACTTTTGTAAGACATAATTTAACCTACTTGTAAATCAAATTTCATGTAGGTACGTCAATTTTCGTAGGAGGAGTAGCATTTTAAAATCACTTCATAAGTTTCTTCCCTTAAAAAATTAAATAGTTGGTTTTTTTATGAAATTTTGAGCATAAAATCTGTCTTACATCATACATATAAATAGGAGGCAACCAAAAAAATTATGAAAATCATTAAATTAAATAAAATTGTATGGATCATACCTTGTCCCCTTAAAGTCATACAAGAAAACTTGATACAGCTGCTTCCATTTCTTGCTCCACTTGGATCTCTAAATGATATTTGATTCAGCTTGATCAAAGCTGAAAATCTAGCTTCACATAGATAAGATGTCTGAAATGGAATAAAAATTCTTTGAGCTTTTATGCTCAAAATTGATTGAAGTCCAATACCATTGAATCTGAGCGATCTGGTTTTCAGACTAGAGGCAAGAAAGTTTAATTAAACTCTTTTTCATTTTGTAAAATTATATCTGGGAAAACTGAGAATAAAAAGGATATTGGATCAGCATACATTTCACTTCATTATGTTTCACCAAGTATTTTGCAAACTTGTCAGTAAGCTGTGAAAGGTGTTTTGTGGAAAGAGGTGGAAATTCATGTGGAACATATCTGCTAGTTCAACAAAAAGACTAGTTTTACAAAATATTTAGCTCTCAAATGGCCTTCCTCTTGCAGCTTCTTGACATGGTTCAAATGAAAAAGATGGGACCATACCATTTGAATGCCATTATGAACTGCAGCAGTTTCTGGTGCTCCATAGAAAGAGTAAAAATGCCGCCCATCTGTTATATTGGTTAGTGACACTGAATGCGGTTTTGTAGGGCCTTGGTTCGAATCCTGGAGAAGGCATGTTTGTTTTTAAATGTATAGTGCCTTTGCAGCATGGGGGTACTCTAAATAGCTGTTGAGCTACAAGTACTCTCTTGAGGTTGGTGGAAGGGGAAGAGAGTTGGGAGACCCCTGACCACTCCCAGGGTGTTCTCCTTCAAAATTGGTGTGGAACTGAGCCTAATTGTACTGTCATCTGCATGGTGCTCAAAGCTATGACTAATGACAAGCGTACAATCTAGCCCAATGCCATGATGAATTTCATGGGCCTCAATCTGACTACATCAGACAGGCAGGATTAGCAGAAACAACAACAGTAAAAGTTAACAAAAATATAAGGAATAAATATCTATGACAAAGCATTCAATACAAATCTTATCTATCCATGAAAGGGGAAAGTTTTATTTTGTGGCTTCCCTGTCTTTCTTTCTGATTACCCCAGAGTGTATATGTAGGGAAACTCTGTTCTATAAAGGTTGATTTCAGATTATTGCAAATAATTTAGAGCAGAAAAAGAGAACCCTTTTGTAACAAAAATTCTACAAATCAGGAAATATACAAATATCCTGATTGCTAAAATAAATACAATAAAATTGATAGGATAAAGGTTTTAAACTTTCTTTTTCTGCCAATTAACATTTTGAATATTAAGAAATGCTACATGTAATGCACAACATGCCTTTAAAACCCTTAAGTAGTGTAGAAGTATGGATTAATAATTATTCTTATGGATTAATCTTATGGATGGAATGACAATTCTCTGTAATTATATATATTCAACATAAAAATATAATTCATATTTTTGTTCTGTTTAAAATGGCATGTACCATCCAATGAATGTAATGTTTATTTAAAAAGGGTGAAAACTGGATCAAGAGTATGTAAAATCTCAAATGTAAATACTTAAAGTTTTAATATTTCAGAAATCTAATTTGCTATTTGTTAAATTTAGTGGAAAAAAATTGACTGTCCTAGAATTTTATTTTAAAATTAAATTAAAATAATAAATATAAAATAATGAATTGTTTTATATATTTATTTATTAAGAGTTTGTTTATTCTAATGGCTGCTATAAAATAATATCTACTGATATTTGAAAAATAAATTTGATGAATAATATATATCTTTCAAATTTTACTAAGCACAATAAGTATTATTTAAACTTAATATTTAATATTTATAATATAAGACATTTTACTTTTAAATAAGTATAAAAACTTAACACACATTTAAATTTGTCAACATTAATTATGTCTGATTTGTAATAAAACATTACGATTAAACTTCTCATTTGTAATTTTTTTTGTATAAAAATAAATACAAAAAAAGTTGGTTGTGTATGTGTGTTAGACAATTAGTTTTAATCTTGGGAATACATTTTTACAAATTATTGTATGATTACCATTAAATATTTAATGTTATTTTCTTTATTATGGTAGAATACTTATCAATATTTAGTGAAACATTTTATTTCACTCTATATTTTTTTAAAATAGGATATTTGTTTAGTGGTATCTTTTTTTTAAAAAAAATATATTAGTGATAGTTGCTAATTGCTCTTCAATTTTACTGAGTGAAAATCAATTTTGAGATTCATATACTTGTCTTAAAAAATATATTATGTAAACATATTTCTCATCCAAAATAATTTTATGTCATAATAACAAATACCCTCATGAATAAAAATTAATAAATTTTATTAGTTAGCTAATGTGTATATAGCATAAAAACTTTTGTAGACACTTCGTAAATTTGTCTTTTGTTTCCCTAATTGACATTGTCATGTCTTCAGAATTTATTTTCGGATTAATTCATGGAATCTACACTTGTGCGTATTCACTGTAATCTAATGTAAATATTAAGTAAAAGTTTTGTTTTTGTATTTTGACAATGAGTTAGTATTGTATTTTTTTGTGGAATAAAACTTTTGATTTTTAGAATGGCTGGATATTTTATCGTTCTTAGAATCCAGAATTATTTTTAATGTTATGATTTTTTTAAAAGCTGTTTTACCTTATTCAATTGCAGAACCAGATACTCTGCTAGCATATAATAGAGTTATTTATTTGCAAAAAGGGTAACGTAATTGACACATAGAAGTAAATTCTAAACTGTAGATTTGTTAATTTTAAGGTGTATTTATTTACAAATTTTGTGAATATATACAGTCGACTTTCGATAATTTGAAGTTGGAGGGACAAATGGAAAACTCCGTATTATCAAGAGTTCAAATCATCAAGAGTGTAGGAAAAAAAACTCTTTTAAAACACACGAAGAGAAATTTTTTTCTAACTCATTTAAATTTGAAATTATGTAATAAAACAATGATTGTACTTAAATATAAGATTATTTTAAAAAAAGTACATATATAGTATAAATATTATATATACCAAAGTTAAAAATCCTGTATTAAAAAATACATTTATATATTAAAATGATTATTAAAAGAATACATACTGTACATAATTAATCTTTTTTGACAAAACAATATGTTATCCTTAAAAATATGTTCAATATGTTATCGGTTCCCTCAGACACTGTCCCCAACACCATTGATTCTTCAAGGCAGGGTTCAGTCTGGCCCATGCCCTATTTGGTGCCATATGCCAAATGTCATACAGATGAATCATAAACGTCATGTCCCTCTGACGCAAAATACACAATCTTATGCACATCTCTTCTTCACAATAGTGACCATTCTTTGTGAACACTTGTGTAGTAAGGCAATGTGTTAAACTTTTATCTTTTTGCTTGAAGAACTAGGAAACACAAAAAAGAGATGGCAGACAGATGGTCAACAAAGAAGCTACGTTACAGGGGAGACACACAGATACAATACTACACAAAACATTTAAACTTCAACCTGTTTGCTACAGGACTCTACATAATAGTGAGTGTTTGAATTGTCAAGAGTTCTATTAGATAACTTCGAATTATCGCATGTTGTAGTCTGGCCAGCCACAGATTTTACTTCGAAATGTTAAGAGTTTTTCTAGGGGTTGAATTTATACTTCGAATTAGCGAGAGGTTCATATTATCGGAGGTTTGAATTAACAAGAGTTGACTGTATATACAGATATTTAAGATACATTTTGTTATTTCAGTTTCTGGAACCTGTGTGCCAACAGTTCTTCAGCTTTTACAGATCCAGGGAAGAAAATCTCCAGAATTTTGCTCGCCAGTATATACCTACTCTCATTGGATTGTACTTAAGTTGTGTAGCCAAAGGAAATAGGAAAGTATGTTATTTTTGGGATTATAGTTTTTATATTGTAGGGCCTAATGATATGTGCAATAATAAAATCACATAAATTGAGTTAAAAAATCATATTTGATATTTCAGCCACCTTAAATATCAAGTTTTATGAATGTAATTCTATATTAAATATTAATATATTTTGTTATTTGGAAGTTAGCTTTTCTGTTTATTTTTGAAACTAATTTTCTTAATGGAATAATAATAATTTCTAATATTATTTAGCATTATTACACACATATTAGAAAAAAAAATTATGAAGATGTGAACATAATTTTTCTTTTAAAGATGTTGAAGCATAGAATGAAATATTATAGTTTGTAATAATGATACTAAATACAATAAATAACTCTAGATTTGTTTCATAGAATAGGTAGTAACAATTTACTATTAAATAGAATTAAAAATAAAATATTTCAACAAGATTTGTATGAAAGTATTTTGTTGCATATATTTTTCTCATAAAATTATTTTAATTCATATGTATTTTTTTCAATATGTTTTTATAAAGAATTCAATGTCTGTTTATTCTACTTATTATGAATGGCTGTGGTTGGCTAGTGGGTTATGGTCTTGAACTCATGACCAGTTTTGTTGAATCATAGTTTTGAGTCCTGATGTTACTGAAGGCCCGTCATGTAGATAACCTGTTGTACATTAAATCCACCATAGTTCAAAATCCTCAAGTTGATGTGATGTAGAAGTTAGGAGAGTGAGTGTTGGGGCTCAGGTATCGTCCTTGTCACTTGATTACAGTTTGAACTGTCACCAATAGTCCTTTTATTGCCTTAGAGAACAACTTCAATAAGCACTCATTCACTCTCCTTATTATAAGAAGATAATCTAGTTAATGTTAAAAAAGATCATAAATGGGATGTTTTATTTATTATCCATTACAATTTATTTCTTATCACATTGATTAATTTAATAGGAGATGAGCATATTAGGCTATCTTATGATAGATATATTATTCTTTATAATGTATCTGAAGATTTACTAATATATAAATGATGCTTGGAATATTTAATATTTCTGTAAGAATATTGTTTGTTTAAAGCAAATTAAATTTTTCTTTTCAGCATGTACATTGTGTTGAAGTGGTTTTACTTGGAATTTATAATTTAGTAAGTATTTTGCTTTGAAATTTTTTTGCATTGTTTCATGGCTTCATTGTCTAAAACCATTGATATTTGTTATTTTCAGGAAGTAATAGATTCTTCAGGAAAATCAGCATGTTTATCTTTCCGTATTCCATTGTTGTCAAAACCTTCCATTTATCATGAGGTATGACACAACTTATTCTTAATAATTTATTTTCCATTGTTTCCTATATAATTTTGTAATATTAAAAACAGTTTTCTACTTTCTAATGCTTTACAATGTTTAAAAGTTGTCCCATGTGTTTTAAATGGGTGATTATATTAAGAATAAATTTCAAAATGTTTAAGTATGAACCTTGATTTAACATTAGATTTTTATTAGATAGCATTGTGTAAAAAAATTATTGAACTTTTTCCTCTTTGATGTATGCATTTCAATAGTAATTAGTTGCATGATATTGTCTTTATTTAGTATGAAATCATGTTTCAATTGCTAATTAAAGCAAAACTAATCTCTATGGTAAAAAAAGATACTCATTTTAGTATAATTTGTAAATGAATGTTCTTACTGTTCATTTCAGATGAATTATAAATATATCATTAGGCTTATAAAGTTAAATTTATAAAATCTAGGCTATCTGAAACTGTATGAAATATTTTAAGGTATCGTTAATTAAGTGTCTTAGTAATGTTGCATTTCAAAATTATATGAGGGCTATGAGCGATGAATCTTGTAATTTTTAACCACAGTCAAGTGACAAAGATGTCACATAAGGTGGATGTGGCATCCCTGTTACCAATCTACCACATCATGCCAACATGAGAACTTTGTTATCATAGTCTTAAAAGAATTACCAATGCTAGATTAATGTTTATTTTTGATGGAAGATTCAGTATTCTGTGAAGGGAAGGAATTCAAGTTCTTTAATGGAAAGTCCCATTTCTTGTTGTCTACCTAGACCTGTCAGAGTAGAACTGTGGAATTAAAAATAGATATGACTGTTCTACAAAACGCGTGTACTGATTCAGTTTTGCAGATTTCCCAGTTTGTCCTCAGAGACTATTTGATTTTTTGTTCCTAACATGGCAATGCAGCAGCGGCTGTTACTGTTAAAAATCATTGTAAATTTTATTGTGTTTCTGAATTGTATTGGACTACCCATCATATAATGCTGGCATAGGATAAAAAATATTCTCTACTCCAGGGATTGGCAACTTTTCAGCTGCAGCGTGCCAAACCAATCTATCAATATGATTCAGCGTGCCACACAGTAGGACATTTTTGAAATGATTCGATTCCCACAATAATGCATGCCAATAGAAGTCAATGATATAGATTTACAGTTTTATTATATATTAATTTTGCATCATTTAGATATGTCTTAATATAAAAATAAACAGCATAAAATATAACTATTTTTTTAAAAAAAGTAATAAAAAAATACAATTGTACATATATTATGTATTTTTAAACATATTTATGAAAATAAATAATAGACAACATAAAGTATAAGTATTTCCCTTCATTTTAGTTAAATAAAAGGATAAATAAAAATTTTAATATGAGCCTTGTACTTGCACCACTTTACATTCATATTGCAAGATTGAAGGTATATTGTGACTTTCAATTTGAGACTATTCTGAGCATTCCGTTATTAAATAATTTCTTTGTGGGCTTTTTCATTTGAGGAAAGATTTTTTACTTCGATATGTAGAACCAAAAGCAGAAACTAGGTTACTTGAAATTTTCTCTCTTCAAACAATTAAATCTCTCCAACAATGACTTCCAATAATTTAGAAAATAGCTGTAAATTTATTTTTTATTAATTCTTTAAATGTCCATAGTTCTGAAAATGTTTGTCTAGAAGGTTCCTTTACAAATTTTGTCAACTTCCAACCTCTCAAAAATTGACAAATTTGTTGAGTAGTGCAAAGTGCCACTGAGAATTCTACCTAAGTGCCACGCATGCCATAGGGTACCAACCTCTACTGTATTTATGCAAACAAGATTCTTTTTTGTTATCATTCTTTAATGATTTGAAATTCAGTTCCCAATGTTGTGTTTGAAAAAGAAATCATTCAAAAGTTCTCGGTATAAAAAATGACGGCTGAAAAGAAACAAATAGTGCAATATTTTAATAATTGTAGCTCAAGTTTTACTTTAAAATCAACTACTATAATCTTCAGATTTAATTTACTCACATTAACTTTTAAAACTAATTTTTTTGTATGTATCTTTATCATTGGTAGAAATTATTTTGTCATCAGAAAAATTATTGCAGAAAACATTACTCAATTACTTTGGTTAATATTTTTTAAGATGAAACATTTTTATAAATTTTTTTTAAATTTTAAAATAAATATTCTTATAACATTTTCTAGCCTATGAGCTTGTCACATACAATTCTATCTGAACGGGCATTATCAACTTTAGAATATGCTGAAACTCGTACAATTACTGTTGGCCCTTATGCCGAAGTTGAGAAAATTAATGCTAGTAACAGGTAATGCATGGAGATTTTTAGAAATTTTTATAATATACTTTTAATATAATGAAACACAATAATGAACTATACGTTTGAATGAAATGTATTAACTGCCTTATTTTTCAGATTACTTGTTATGACTGTTTTGATGTGGTTGTATAATCAAAACATAGGAAGCATGGCTACATTTTCTCATATGTCAGTTTGCAAAATGTGTTCTAGGTAAGTTATCTCTGTTTTTTATATAAATATAAATAATATTGATATTTCTTATCTTTGGAGTTTATATTGCAATTAATAATGATACAACTTAAGTTAAAAAAGTTAGTTTCCAACATCTAATAAGAGATGAATGCTCTGCTTTTCAAGTCAAACTACTCTGCATTAATCTTGCCGTAAAAGTGATTCAGGACTCTCTGTTAGGGCAGAACTCTCAATTTCCTTATCTGCACAGACTCACTCTCTTCACTTCATTCTTTGGGCAAAGTAAATTCTACAGAAAAACTTGTTGTGGAGGTTTAGTCTATTTCATACAACCTTGAAGACTGTGACATCCACTTTTCTTGTGTTTGGGGTCATATTGGAAATCTCAGCAATGACAGATTGGACCAGTTGACCAAAGAGGCAGCTTGCCAAGATATGAACCTTTCGATGTCTGTGCCATTGTCCCACTACAAGCATTTAGCTTGGGAAGGAACTGTTTTCACATGGAACTCCAAATTCTTGGCCTCACCTAAAGCTTTGTGGACTAAAGTTTTTTCAGACCTTTTATCAATGGCTAAAATGTAAGAAATTTGTAACTAATTTTTATTTATCCCTGATTCTAACAGGACATGGAAATTTTAAGAGCTATTTATATAGGTTTAATTTAATTGGTAATGATATTTGTTCTTGTGGTCTGGATGCTGAAACTGCAGAACTTGTCTTGTTCTATTGTAACCTATATTTTGTAAAAGAGAAAATTTTAAAAAGGAGTTAAAACATTTAGGTATTTCCTGACCACCTGTTTTGTCTTTGTTGGTCAATTGTACTGAAAGCCTTAATGTCTTAAGAAAATATATTTACTGTTTAGATTTTTAAAGTTTTATAGGTACCTCTCTTTCTTTATATTTGTGCATTTCCTCCCTTCCTTTTATTTTATATTTGTCTCTTAAATGTATTTTTAATTTTGTTTTAAATTTTATAATGATGTTACCATTTGCATCTGTAAGCCTCATGATATGCAATGTGGAACATGAGTTTTGCAAATAAATTTATTTAAAAAAAAAACTTATTTGAGACTAGTTATTATTAATAATTTAAAATACTTTTTATAAATTGGAGGGCATTTTTTGTACTTTTTTGCCTAAATGTATAAAATTGTAATATAATAAAATTAGAAAAATAAAATATGGTTGTATGACCAATATACTTTAATAGTTTATTTCTTTTGTTGTATTATAGAAAGTGTTAACAAAACACATTTTTTGATGTGTATTATGCAATTTATTGCAGTTAGTATTTTTTTTTATTAGATCTTGTTGTCAATGATATACTACCAAAAATGTTATGTATTTTTTAGAGATTTATTCTCCATAAAAAATATTTGAAAGGAATTCAGCTTTTTATGCTGTTTCATGGTCTGCCTAAATTTAATTAAAGATTAACTTGTCTGTTATGTATTTCTCATTGCTTTATTTTGAAAGATAGTAAATTTTATTTTTCATACTTTCTTTATTTTTGCTTACTTGTTGAAATTATTATATTTATTACTAATATATATTCATTTTTCTTTTTATCTGGAAATGTTTTTTTTAAATTTTTATTATTATAAAAGGCACTGTGAAAAGTTTTATGTAACAAAAAAATATCTTTTACTTTTTGTTATTTTTGCTTATTATAATTTTTTTAAAATCTAAAACACACTTGTATCCTTATGTGCTTTTATTCAAACATTATTTGGTCTTCACAAAATATGTCTTGCATTAAACATTAAAAGCTTTCAGTGTTTTAGTTTCAAGTCCTCTGTTTTATCATGAAAAGTATATTTTTTACAAAAACTCAGTCTAATTGTTTTAGATAAAGCAATCTTTTGAAAATAAATCTTCAAGTGCAGAAAATTCAACATTTTAATTTCTTTAAAATTAAAAATTGATGTTTTTTTCAGCCATAAATGTTTATAAAATTATTTTTACAGAAATTTTTCTGTATGATGAATTTGAAATACATGAAAGGGAATTCAAATGTTTAAGAATTCAAATGTCAAAAAATTGAACAATATTTAAGGACTTAATGCATTTATACAACAGTGTGTCACACAATGTTTTAAAATTTAATATATAATTTTATCACCTGATTATTTAACATAAAGTAGTCCTAATAATTTTTTGCATGTTTTTATTTCATTCATATTGGTTAACTTTTATTCATCTACCCCTAAGTCTATCAATGTGTATAAATAATCTTGTCTTTTTAATAGACTAAATGGGGTTGATGGTTTAATAAATGTATGGAATTCTTCATACATGGATTCTTAGTTCTCTTGCAGTTGTGTTCAGTTGTATTAAATTTTACAATCTAATATAGAATTTATTAGCTGTGATATAATTATTCCTTTTTACAGGAACTGACTGTATTTGATTCTTCATTTTTATTAGATTATTGGGAGTATTTTTTGCTAGAAAAATTTATCTGGAATTCTTCACTAAAAGTAATAGAAAATGATAAATGGGTACTACACAGTGACACTTTCCAACTTTCAACAAGGATTTTGAGCCTACAGCAGAACTTCAAGATTAAATTACTAAAAAATAATTAAATAAAATAATTTTGTCCTTATTTTGATTAGATTATTTCTGCATCCCACACTTAATATATATACGTATATCTTGGAAGTGTAGTGTTTCTTGGGATATCAACTTACCTATCATCCTTGTAATTAGATCTTTATTTAATATCATGAACTTTGTTGCCATTTTGTATTTGAATAACTTTAGTATAATGTTAAGCATGACTCTTTATGAATAAGTTGAACATTTAATATATGTTAGTATGTAAAAAATAAGAAATTACTTTGTATTTATCTATTACTATTCCTAGTATTGTGCCTTGTTTGAAGAAGGAAGAAAAATATCTTTCAAATATTTTCAGTTACATTATTTTTTTCTTTCAAACTGTAGTATGTATGTATTTTAGGAGATATGGGAAGGCTTTTTTTCCCAAGGTGTGTGAAAGGAACTCAAAGTTAGTCTCCATCTCATTAGGGATCATTGTTCAGAGAAAATTAGGCTGCTATATGTTAAATTTAATAAAAAATTAAAATTTGTATATAGAGAATAATATCAGATATGCTGTCTTCATGTCTGATCCTGATTCAAAATTGTAACTTTTAACAGGATTAAGATTTCAGGTTAGCGATAGTATGACTGTTACTGAAGAGTTGTAATCAGATTAATTGTTAATCAGATTAATTTTAATATATAGTAAATTTTCCCCCTAGGATAGTAAAACAAGGCTTCAACAGGACTAGTAGACCTAATTATGGAAGTGAATGTTCAAGTGGCTACAATAATCCCCATCCACGGCCAATTGCAAGGATTCCTCTTTCTTCACCTTTTCTTTTAGAAGTGATTCATGCTGTATACTTTGCAACGTAAGTTGGAGAAATTTAATTCAATGGTACATTTATTTCATATTCAATATTTCTCATTTTACAATGTCCATTTTTTTTGTCTGAATTTCTCCCTCATTTTGATTGAAATATGAATTTAAAACAGTGAATATTTTATACTGGTAACTTTTGCAAGCTATATTTTATCTTTCGAAGTATCGAAAGGTATTGTTCAGAGTTTCATATAAATCAGGGAAGGATTCAAATGTTAAGTATAGTTGCAACATTATTAGTTTGAAACTATTGTTATACTTTTAATTTGCATACAAATATCTACTTCTTTAAAATATGAGTGAAAGTAATGTTTGAGACAAATAAAAGTGATTTGATAAATAAAAAATTATGTTTAATTAAGTCACAGTTATTATTTGTATTAATTTACAACTTAGTACAAATAGATTATTTTAGAGTCCCAAATTACTATTGTTTTGTGAAAGAGGAGTCTTGTGGTGACCGTTCACAGCGAAGTTTTCGCTGGAACTCCCTTTGCTCTCTTGGCCCTCTCTAGGATTGACTGCCATTGGCATCTTTTCTTCTCATTCCTTCCAGCCGTTGGCAGAGTGGGTTTCTTCTGGTGTCAAAGGTTGCCAGGGCAATCCAAGACACGTCTGCGCAATATATTAACGAGTGCAGGTGTCTTGCACATGTGGTGATCAATTCTCCTAAAGAAGCCAATCCAGCCATATGGCGGGAAATCACAGTTGTTACAGTGAGAAACCTTATTCATTGCATACAATGTAACAAGATTACTTTAAAATGTTGATACATATATAAAATCCCATCAATCACATAAAGCTGGTGCAATATCAGTCAAACTTTCAAAATTCATTATTTACAGAATATTGCTGCATTCAGGTACATTTTCCTGTCTGGTTAAAATGATCAGCAGGTTTTTATGCATGTACTGATATGTTTTAAGATTTGAATGAATGCTGTCATTAATTAATAGTCGTTGTGTATTCAAAAGCAATTTGCGGAATTTAATTTGCTATAATATATAAAAATCTAATTCATTATCAATATAATATCAAGTTTTACAAATTGTTAAACATTTTACAGCTATTTCATAAAATTTGAATTGATATTTTTAATGTTGTGAATTCATATTTATGATTGAAAAATTATTTAATTTAATTTCATGAGCTGTATTGTTATATTCATTGGCAGTTCGCATGTTATGCTGTCCTTATTGTTAGATTTCCTTTTCTTTTTGTAGATTTAATGGCCTGGGATCCGTCGGTTTGCAATCTTTAGAGGAGCTTCATAACAGAGCCATGCAAGAAATGTTACCAGATGTTTTGCTGGTAATTTTTTCTATTTTTCTATTTCGACTTGAGCTTGTAATATATTACGTTTTGTTTCGATAATATGTAATACTTCACTTTTAAGGCTGTCTTCATGAAACATTAAAGAATATGAACCAGATTTGGAATAATTTTTAAGATAAAAAGTACCCCAACATTAATATTATGTTCAGATTTTTCTATCTTATAGAGAACAAGGTATTTTATCATGCTATTGATTTTTATCTGAGTTGTCCCATTTGTTTTCATATAAACCGTGTTTCGCAAATTTTTTCCTATACCTCAGGGCTAAATGAGCTCTCCCTTTACATATTAAAAGAAAAGATTAAGGATTTGTGGAATATTTTGGAATTTTAAAAACTATATTGGGAAAAAGTGTATGAACTATATACATTGGTGCAAATTTTCATGAAAATTGAAACTGTACTTTTCATGATTGAAAATGTGCTTCGGGTTTAGTTCAGGTTCTTGTACACTTGGCAAAGACAGCCTTAATTCATTATTATGGTGTTGAATACATATTTAATTAATAATTTTCTTGTTATATAAAATTATAGATGCCTATGTATTTATAACATTAATCATAGATGATATTTCCAAATTAGAAAAATCATGCTTCTGGGATTTTTTATCTTACTATTCCTTCTTCATTCATACTTTGTTCTTTAAGGAAAAAGTCTTTTCTTGTATATGTAGTTGATTTTTGAGTATAAAATAAAAGTGCATGTAGAATTTATGGAAATAAATATCATATGATTGACATTTGTGAAATTTATTTTATAGAAATACTAAATTGCAGTTTGAAGTAGTGAAGTTCAAAATTTAAAGTCTATGGAGGGATCTATTAGATATATTTTGTGAACCGTTATTTCCTGTAATCAGGATGCTAATTTCTTAAAAATGTTTCAATATTTTTTTTAAATCTTATTTTCCTCTTAAAGGCTTACCTTTTTTAGGTAAATACAGGATTCAGACTTTTTTTTCCAAATTGTCTGACTAATAATTTCTTTCTAGGGTATGCTATGCTTAGTTAAGAAAGGCGACTTGCCTGCAATATGTTATGATCTTTCACTTTTTTTTTACCCTTTTTGTCATTCAATACCATTTTTCTTTATTTGCGGTCAAGTTTCACGTAGATAATAGATGAACTGCACCCATTCCATAAATTACAGAGTGTTTTGTGCATCTTGTGCCAAAAAACAAATAAATTCTTTGCTTTCCATTTCTTTTATTAAAGTCTAATGTAATTTTCACCTGCACATCTCTAGATTATTTCTCAGAGCTTTCTAAGAGATAACCATGAGGTGCTTGAAACTAAAACCAATTATTACTAAATAAACTATCAGAAAAAATTTGGACAGTTTTGGGGTAGATATAAATGTATCTCATAATTTTAAGTTAAATATAGTTCTGTGTTCTTATAGTTTAATTCTACCATTGCAAGTTTTATTAAATGACTCAAAACTGTGATGAATTCAAAATTACAGCTGATGACAGAATTCAATGTGCATCTTTCAATAAATGTAAGAGAAAAGAATGCACATTGGGGAAACATATCTAAGTTTTATGATATGTTTCCCCCAATGCATAAATTCTACTGCATCGTCTATCTTTCAGAGGAAAAATATGAAGGAATGCTATTTCGGAAATTTTTAATAGGGGAAACAATCTTTTTTAATGTAGACATTTTAAAAATATTTGTTTGCAAACTGAGAGGAATATCAATATTTTTTCCTCAAAAATTTATTTACATCAAATTTTAATTGTTATGAAAGTTTTTTTAGTATATTATTTCATTCTTAGAAGTTCTATGATTAACATACTTCATAAGTTGAATGTCCTTATTTTAAGATTTTTTTTGGCATCTTGTTACACCTGAACTAAACTTACTATTTATTTCAAAATTCTGCAAAATAGTTCCTATTGGCCTTAGTTGCATGTAAATTTGTAATCGTAAAATCTGCTAAACAGAAGCTGCTGGTATTTGAAAAGAGGTGTTTTGCTAAGTTTTCTTGCAACTAAGCTATATAGCTTAGTTCATCTGATGTAAGTTCTTATATAATATTAATATTTCTGTAAAAAAAAAAATTTTCACTTGTGAATTAAAAAGGAGTGTATTCAAGAAAACAAATTATCTGTCAACATAAAATGTGTAATATTTTTTTTAAAGAAATTGCATGTTTTTGATAAAACAGAAAATATCTTCTAAAAATAGCTGTCTCAGCTATCATTCCTTAATTTGAATCTCAAGTAGGCTTGTCCTCCTTATTAATTTCTTTCATTAAAAGCATTTTGGTAATAGAATGTGTCTAATTTTAGATATCCTGAAAAAATTCATGTGACTAATGGTTGTTTATTGAATTATTTTGCTTTAATTTTATCAAACTGTATTCTCATAAATTTTAGCATGATTAATCAAATTTCGTAACATTTTTGTAGGTGACCAATGCCATTCGAAACTCTTTGAAAGGCAACCAATCAGGTCAGCCTTGTGATGGTCCTATGGGCATTAGTGTTGCTTTGTCTCCAACTACTGTTGTTAGCACTGTTTCGAGGGCAATCACAAATGCATCATTTAGAGCAAAGAAACTTCCAGGTTTGTTTTGTTCCTCATGTTTATACCAAGGACTATATTATTTTTAGGAAAATAAATACTATAAAAGTGTGTTAATGATAAATATTTACTTTTGAATATTCTGCTAATCAAACAAAATCTAAAATTCAAATAATATTGTCAAATTAGGTGATAAAGTTATAGCAATCAGGTAATATTGGATGATTACATAGAACTTTCATGTAATGCCATGAGGCATAAAAAAATATCAACTTATCAAGAATTTTAGATAATTTCTACCGATATAAAAAGTTATATTTAATTTTAGTTGTTTGTTGGTAGTTAATCTTATAAAGAGTAACTTGCTTGATAATCATATATATTTTTTTTTCACCATTGAATAAGAGTATACTTCTTGAAAAATATATTATTAAAATTTTTTTTTATATGTGTTCTTTTCTCCCCATTTTGAGAATATTTTAGTAGATATTTTTTTCTACAAAAAGTTTCATTATAAGGAACAATGACATATGCTAGGAAGACATTTTTTGAGGTAATTTTTTTGACCTCTTGACTCATTTAACCATTTGGCGATTCTAAGAAAAAACTTCTCTTTTTCGATGGTAACATCTTTTCTGTCAGATATTTTCCAATTGCTGCACTTTTCTCCTAACATGATGCATAACAATAAGCTCAGTTTAGGCGTAAAGCTGATCTGAAAATTGTTTAGAGAGAATTTGTAATCTGTACTCTCTTGGATAAAGATCCTGTTAACTAATCATGTACATATTTGTGCCAAATACTTACAGATTTTTGATTCTAACTAAAACTGTGTTTGTTCATGACTCCAAAAAAGTTAAAGCAGTAGATTTTTTTTCCTGTAAAATTTATATATATCTAGATTGCAGTAAGAATAAATCCTAGTTTTATCTTTTAAGGTTTAAGAAGTAGTGATAATGTTCTATATAATCTGTTATAAATACACATATTCTTATGATTTACTATATTATTGTTGGTATTTGCATATTTATTTAGAATAGTTGGTTATTCAGTAGACTCTCAATAATTCAAGCCTTCGATGATTCGAAGTATATGCTCAGTCCTAGAAGATTCTTAATATTTCAAACTAAAACAATATGTTTTGGTACACTCAATATTTCAAAGTAAAATCTGTGGTTGGCTAGACTACAACATGCAATAATTCGAAATTATCTCGGAACAATTTGAACACTTACTATCTAGAGTTTGGTAGCAAACAGATTGGAAGCTATATTTCAAAGTAAAATCTGTGACTGGCTAGACTACAACATGCAATAATTCGAAATTATCTTGCAACAATTTGAACAGTTACTATCTAGAGTTTGGTAGCAAACAGAGTACCAAGCTAACATGTTTTGCGTTGTATTGTCTCTACGTGTCTCCCCTGTAACCTAGCCTCTTTGATGACCATCTGTCTGCTAAACCCTTCTTTGTGTTTCCTGGTTCTTCAGGTAAAAAGACACTTTTATTGCTTTCCTTCTTCAAGTGGACAGTTCTGGCCGCACCTGTTGTCAACCGTCCATATCTTTCATTTAACACGTGGCCTTGCTACACATGTTCAGAAAGGATGGTCCACTATTGTGAAGGAGAGATAGGTAGGGTTGTATTTATTGCGTCAAACTGACAGAATGGTTTTTGGCTCACTTGTGTGACTTATAGCATGTGGCACCAAATAGGGCATAGGCCAGATTGGACCTTGCCTTGAAGAACTAATGTTGTACGGGACAGTGTTTGAGGGAAACGGGTGCGAAATGATTTTATTTCTAATGAGGCATGAAAGAGTCCTTTTTGAAAATTACTACATAAATATATTCTTTTAATACATGACTTTTAACTTCTGTATAATATTTATGCTGTATAATATGTACTTTTAAAGTAATTTTATACATATGTACATTTACTTTACTACATAGTTTAAAATTTAAATGTGTTAGTAAAAAATTTGGGAATTTTTTCTTGCCCTCTTGATAATTTGAAGTTTTTCATTGGTCCCTTCAACTTCGTATTATCGAGAGTTGACTGTATATCATTAGAAAATTGGCAGCTGTGATCTGTTATGCAATTTCATGTGATCTCTCTTTTCACTGACTATTATCATAATTCTTCTAGATTACATGTTATTTTGCTTTTAAGATATGTGTGTGGTCTAATTTAACAAGTCTAATCTATAATATGTATAACAGTTATTCTTTCTAAAATATAACATTTCTATTCTTCTGATAAAAGTTTCTTAAAATGGCTTCTTATATGCTCTTTAATAATTTGGTTTGTTCTCCTAATTTTTTTTATTTATGAAAGATTTATTTTTTTATTTGCAAATACTTATATTAAAAACATATGTTATATGGTTAAAATTTCATTAAACAATTTATTTTTAAGGGGAACTTATTATGAAAGATACCCTAAGAAGCTTTCAAGTATTTTTTTTTATAGTTAAATCTGATTTATCTATAGAATTGGATCAATGTGAACAAGTCATTTTTTTATACATTAAAATAAGTAGTTTAATATTTTTTTTTATTCTACAAGGGGTGATCAAATGAAAAGGTACGAAACGACACGGTGGGTACAAATATAGACTTTATTCAAAATATACACCATAGGCCTGAGCACAACGATCCCACTGATGAACAAGCCGCAGGATTCCTTGTTCCCAGAATCCCTGTGGCTGTGACGAGACCCAGTCCTTCACAGTGTCCTTGAGTACGTCGTCCGAGTTGAAGCGCTTTCCTTTCAGGTGTTTCTTCAGTGGACCAAACACATGGAAATCGCAGGGTGACATGTCCGGACTGTAGGATGGATGGTCCAACGTCTCCCATTGGAACTTGTCCAGTTCCATTTGTGTGACTCTGGAGACGTGTGGATGCGCGTTATCATGGAGCAGAACCACACCCTCCCTGAGCAGCCCCGGTCTTTTGTTCTTGATGGACCTGTGTAGGCGTCGGAGTGTCTCACAGTACACATCGGAGTTAATGCTTTTTCTGTGCTCGAGTAATTCTGTGCTCGCATCATTTGGACGCCGCTTTTTATAAGAGCCTTTGCTCTCTCCTGCGCATGCGGGCACCCGCACATGATCCGATCCCAGTCAGAGTCTCCAATGGCATCCCGAGATGTCTCGCTACATTCTCCCTTGGCGGAATATGCAAATATTTAACTGTTTCATTTTTATGTCGTTTCATACCTTTTCATTTGATCACCCTTTGTATAAAAAGATCAATATTATTTAAAAAAACATATGTAATGTGTAAATTTTTAACCTCGTATATTAGGAAAATGCCAAAATAATGAAACTGGCCAAAAATCAATTGATATAAAATTAACCGATTTGTCTTTTGTATCATACTTTTTTCATTTTATTTTCTATTAAAAATTAAAGGAAGTATAGAATTCTTCACTTTTTATCAAGAGTGTGCTTAAACTGGGATCAAATATGCATGTTGAATTTAAATGCATTATTTTACTTTGTTTGAAAATGTATGTGGTTTTTATTCTTCTCCACATCGTAAGTGGAAAAGCAGTGTGTAGCTATTCTTCTATTTGCTTGCAATTTCTTTATACCAATCAGTTTTCTCCACTATCTTAGATTTTCAGCTTATAGGTACCAGATATACAACATTTGCCTTATACTTTTATATTTTAAGAATGTTTTTCAAGTGGATTGTTTGTTGATTAAGTTTTTAAAAGTCAAATTAGATTAATTGATCAATATTTCAAGCAAAGTGCTCTTTTCTTTCTTTTTTTTTAAATGCATTTTTATCCAAACTAAGCTCCCAAACCATTAACTGTTAAATAAAAGTTAAATTTTTTTTGTAACTTTAATTTCAGATGATATACCTATTCAAGAAAGTGAAAATAATGAAAATCATCTATCTGCCATCAATGAAGAATCAGAAGAGGCTGAAAACCAACAAAGCAATCAGAAAACAAAAAAACATGGAAATAACAGTAGTGGATTTACTTCAGGTATAACTAAAGTTGGTGTACTACAGCTTCGAAAAGGCAAAGACAAAAAGAAGGACAGAGATTCTGTTAGTAGTGACATTGTTGATAATGGAAAGATAAATGGGAAAACAAATGATTCACCTGTGACTAGCAATGTTGATGACCTTGAGATGCGGTTTTCTAATGGAGATCAGGTCTCTTACCGCAATTCATATCCATGCAGAACTGATTTGTCAACACCCAAGAGCCCATTAGGAAATAGCATTCCAGGTGAAGATGGTTATGATTTCAAAGATTTAAACAATGCCAAATATGTCAATCACTCAAATCCAGGTTCTGAAGTTGTAATTACTAATGAAGGATGTGTTCTTAAATCAATTTTGCATCGTTCCGAATCATCCAATGGTATTCAAAATTCTTCACTTCAAACTGCAGTTTGAACATTTTATTTTCAGTACAGGTTTTTTATTTTGTATTTTGCATGTATGATTTTTCTCATAAGTGTGTTTTGATTTTTTTTTTCAAAAAATGTATTCTTACATTTTTTTATATAAAGATAAACATGTGCAGGTTTTTTTCTTAAATCTGCTTCATATAAAAAGTTTGTATGTGATTTGTGGTGTATGTGTTTGAAGATGTGTGATATTTATTTTATTATCAGTTGAGGCTCTTAAATGCTTGGTTTTATTTCTATTATTTTATCAAAAAATAAAATTAACTGTTGGAATCTATTTACATTTTGCTATTACTAAAATCTGCTTTTCTGGTAATTTTACTTAAAAGCATTTCATGACTTTCCCCCTCTATTTATTTGTATAATACTTGTACTAATATATGCATATACTGTTTTTAATAAGTAGCACTTTTTCAGAATTTGTGAATTCCAGAATTAAGAACCTCAACTTGAGGCCCTTACTGGGTCATTGCAATATGTTACATGGTAATAGTTATGAATTTTGATGTGCTTTTTTTTAAAGAAAACTTTTTGTAGATATTTTTCTGCTAATTTATTTTTATTTTTGTTTCTTTAAAACATGCATTCTTTTTTATACTTAACTTATTATTTTTTTTAATTTCATACTCACTAAAGCCTAAATGACATTTTTTTTTCTTTCTGTATGATAATTATTTTAATAGAAAAACATTAGATTATATAGTATTGTTCAATTTACTTTTCTGCTTTATAGCTCAAAAATTTGCTTCCTATTTACATACCTTTTTACTATATGTTACTGAATCTATTTGTCTGGTATATTTTACACCACATACTCATAAGAATTGTTCCGTGTTTTCTTATAGAACTAAATTTGCCTTTATATTAAACTCATGATAAACTAGTTTTCCCTGATTATGTGTTTCTGAATAAATTTTTTTAGACAATATAATCAAATTCTTATTGATAAAAAAAAACACTTAATATATGTAATAACAATAATCAATTTTTATTTTCCTTTGTATCATGTTGGACATTATTATTTTGACAGAATAGGATATGTTTTTTACCATGTATTTTATTTTTTAGAGAATGATTAAGTCATGATTTTTGAACTTCAATGTTGTTGAAAATATGTGACTGTTGGTTATATAATTAATTTTATACTAACTTAAGATGAAAAAAAGAGAAATCGAAAGCTAGTGAGAGTGTTTTATAATAAGTTATAATTATATATTCATTAGTTGTAAAAATATGTTACAAAATATTTTAACAGTTCAACATAGAAGATATATTGAGCTTTAAATACTTAAGTACAAAAATTAGATTATATTTTTTACTAACTCTGATGAAAATCTTTATATTTTGCAAGCATGATTACTCTGAATGCCAGTTAAAATATCACTGCCTAAATAAGCATAGGAATAGTTGTTAATGATGCAAATATTATTTTTTAGATGTATGAGTTTAATTTTCTTTTTAAGTAGTGTAGACAGCATATTGCTTAAAAATTAGTATTGAAAGATTTTTTCCCTTGTCTTGTAATTTTATGCATTTTTGTGTTTTTGCTTCTTATGTGTCAAAGTTTTACAAATGTTAAGGATGTTTTTTTTTTAAAAAATCGTTTTGTTAATAAGTATTAAAAGATTAGACAATATAAGAAAATTATCATATTTTTTAACTTAAGGAAATGTACAATTAATGACATGTTTTTTGTCAAAACGAAATTTTAAGTTTCTATGAAATTTTAATTTAAAAGCAAAATCAAAATTTAATCTTATTAGAGTTTAATTTTGTGCTTAGGTATTCACATTATTTTTAACAAATAATTATTAACTAATTTCTTCTTTACTTATATGAATGCATTTTGTTCATTTAAAGTAGTTTTTCTGAATAAATAAAGTTTTATTATTTGGAATGTTTACTAATCAAAAAGGGTGAGGACTTTTTAGATGTGTTTTGTAACAAAATTGATACAAATACTAAATTAAAATATATTTTCTTGAAATATTGTAATTATAAAAATAAAAAGAGATAAATGAATGCGTTTCAAAAGGCATCAATATAATTAGAATTAATTCTGTTGTAAACTGATATGTGTGTCATAGCTTAAAGTATTAACTTCTTCTGTATTAGTAAACTGTTTCATTTATTAAATAATGAGTAAACAGTTTACTTCAAACAAAATCTAAGGTTAACTATCTCAGGTGTACATTTTTTGTAAATACTGAAGAACTGGACTGATTATATCAAAAACTATTTTCCTCTCTCCATAGTATATTTTGAGAAGGCAATAAATAACTTTATATGAATCTTGGTGTTACTAAATGTTGACTGTTGGGCTGGAATAAATGGGTAACAAAAATTAGTTTTACTGATTAGGTACAAATTTGTATTATTCATATGAAATGCTGGGATTTTTAAGAATACCATCTATGAGAAATAGTAAATGAATGAAAATTGTTAATTACTTGTAAATTAATTCCTGTGTTTCTCTTTTTTTCTAAATTTATGAGAACTTTGTTTAAATAGATGTGTCAATTAGTTTATAAGGTGCATTAAATTCATTATCCAAATATTTAAACCATATTTTCCCCATTAAAAAAAAGATTTTTTCATTTATATAAGTTTTAAGTTTTAGATCAGATTTTTGTGATATTTTTTATGCAGAAAGGAATTAGAAAAAAACAGTTTGGATTATTGTGATTACTGTAAATAACATAGAAAAGTTCCTTTCAGTATTTAAAATATCACTTTTTATTTTTAGACTTTTGAATCACAAGAATTAATAAGTAAAAGTATATTTTTATTGCAATAGAATTATTTCATTGGTGTTTTGAATGACAAGTAACTATTGTGTGTCTTATATGTATAGAAAACTGTATTTTTCTCTCTATTTAAACAAGTGTTCCTTGTACTTTTCTATAGCAATAAATGAAGAGTTTGAAAGCTTTTTTATAATTAAAAATGCCATTTTCATGTAGCAAAACAAATTATTTGGAGAAGGAAGCTTCTTACATAAAATGTTATATTTTTTGGCTAATGGATTTTGAAATAAATGTGCATTAATTATTCATTCTTACTGTTAAGCTTGTTTATGTCATAAAATCTTGGTGGCCTTAAGTATAAGTAAACATATTTCAACAGTTAATGTTATAATTTATACCATTTGTTGAGAGATTAGGACTTTTCTTGAACATAAGTTATTGTAGACTAGGTATAAAAATCATTGTAACGATGCTGTAGTATCAAAAAAACTATTTTTTAAATTTTGTTAAACTTATTTTTTAATTGAAAGACAATTAAAAATTATATATAATGTATTTTGTTTTATATATTACTTGATTGATGAAAAAATTACTGTATTACATTTGATTAAGATACAAAATGCATTTATACACAAGTCCTATCACTGTTGTTGATTTTGAAAATGTTCAATAATAGCCACTTTTTTATTTATGCTATTGAATTTCAGTATAACAGTATAATTTTCTCTTTAGTGAAATACATTTCTGTCTATCTGATCATTATGATTAATAATTTTTGTTGAGCTTATATGTATTGATTTCAAAATATGCTATTTCACATGGACTTAATGTCATTTTAATTTTTATTTATTTGCATGCATGCTAAAAAGAAAATAGTTAAGTAATGTTAAAAATTTCCTTTCATCAAAACTTTTACTTTTTGTGCATCATAGTTTGAATAGAAGCCAAACCTTGAAAAAATAACCATACCTTATGGTGCTGTATTTTATCTAAGTCTGCAAGATTATATTGTTGATTGTATGATGCAATTTTTAATATTCTATTTAATTTCTTATTGCTTGTGAAAGAAACATTTATTTGCCCATTTTTCAAATGTCTAAGAAATGGCATAATGCGACTTTAATTAATAGCATAATGTAACTTATAATTATGGATGTACATATATAATTCACGATTCTTATAAAAATATTACTATCATATTCTTCAACTAGTTAGTTCAAAACATTCTTTATCTAAACTCTAGTGCCTTCTATGTGTGTCAATACAATTTGTTTTCTTTTAAAATAACTGAGATTTTGGTATAAGCACGTTCTTGACAATATTAATTACCATAAAATTCTTGTGTGTGTGTCTTGTTGTTCTTGTGATAATGTGTTTCAAGATGTTAGTGTATTTCACTGAATGTATTGAATGTCACATCTGTCCAAATATTTTGTCATTAGAATAATCTATGCACTCTAATTTCTCAGCTAAAATTCATCTATAAAATAGTGTTATACTGCTGAAGTACTATCAAGGAATAAGTGCTTGAAAATCATACTTTTGGGTAAATACTTTCCTTAATTTGTTTTGAAATCCTTATTTGTTATTTATGCATAAAGAAGAACAACCATATTCTCTTAATGTTTAGTATTTTTCAGTTTGAGTTATTTAACAAAAACTTAACACTTTCTGACAGCTTCAGGATTTGTTAGACATTTTTCAAGGGCATTTTCATAATCTATCTAAATTAATCGTATTTTTAATCATCTGTGAAATAGTGTTATACTAAACTTTTATTTAACAGATGTATATTTGCAAATAATCATGATATAAATGAGGACCAAAATGGCATAAAATTTCTCTTTCAAATCAATAATATGCATCTTGTAAGTTTTAGACAATAGATTTCCCAAACTTATTTTATGATTTTTCTTTGCTAAAGTGTATTACATATTTTTCTTGTAATCTATGCATCACTGCAATTCCTTGACATAAATTGATACTGTAACTGTTTGTACAAAAAGTTTTTTTATGAGTGGTGCTATTTTTTTAAAATGTTTTATATTTTTAATGCAGTTATGGAAAATGCATTAAATTATTGCACTCCTATTCTCTTTAATTCTGTACATGTATCATGTACTTTTGATGCAATTCTCAAAATTCTTCCATTTTTTCATAGTCACTGAATGGCAGAAAAACTTTTTCCTCGTATTTTCAAGGATATAAATACATTTTAAATTTAGAAATTGAAGTGTTTGGAAATATAACTTTCCATGTTTTAAATTTATTAATCTAATTTAATATGTGTCAGTTTATTTGCTGATGCTACATTAAAAAATATGCATTTTTAAAATTGTTAAAAATTTGTATACTTCTTTATGCATGAAAAATACAAAGTTTTGCTCTTTAAATACTACTTGCACAAAAATACAAATGTTTTTTCATGTTTTTAATGTTCAAACAATACAATGTACATATATAATTGTGTTCTAAAATTTGTATTTGTAAATTTATACGAAGGAAACAATATATTTCAATGTGACATTGACTGTTTCTTATTCATACAATATGTTGCCTTTTGTTAATTTTCTATATAAATATTTGTGTCTGTAAACCTCTGATTGGAGTTAAATGTTTTAAACTTTAAGGGGGGGGGGATTGGAATGAGGCTGAAAAAGGTTACTAAAAAATTAAAAACCAATGCTAATGAATTTTAATATACTCTAGATTCTAAATGTTCTTATGGAATAAACGTAACATTAAGATGAAATGGGATTCTCTGAATTTTTTTCTATAATAAATATTGCATCAAAAAAAAAAAAAAAAAAAAAAAAAAAAAAAAAAAAAAAAAAAAAAAAAAAAAAAAAAAAAAAAAAAAAAAAATCAACCTAAATACATATTACATATGTTGATTTAGATTCTCTGCTGTGGAATTAATTCTTTAATTTTCTTCTGTCTTATTTTGAAATACATATGTTTTTTTTTATTGTGTAGAATGTTTAGCTATGTACTTGTGACTAATTTTATAGGTTATTTAATTTTAACCGAGATGACCTAGTGCCCCAATAAAATTCTGTATATTTATAAATTTTCTAATTTTTTTCAACATTTTATGTAATAAAGACTTTTGCTTCTACATCTTTTATACATCTTCCCTGATTTTAAATACTTTTGTAATAAAATTTCTTTTATTGAGAAGAGCATTTTAAATAGATTTTCTAGTTATTTAATTTGACAGAAAAATAAATTGTTACTAATATGTGATATACTATATATTATTATTTTTAAAACTGGAGCTAAGCAGTCTTAATTTTCAACATGTATAAAGATTGAGATTCAAATTATTATGAAGTTACTCTTACCGGAATAACTATCGAATGGTGTCAAAGTAATTGTTTTTAAATCTCAAATAATATTATAAAAAAATTGCCACTGTCAACATTTTTGTGAATTTTATTGAATAAATTTGTAAGCAAAAACACAATTCCCATATGTTTAAAAATTTCAAATTTGTTCTTATATTCTTGCAAATATTCACAGAACTTTTTTAGACCTTATGTACAGCATTTTCCCCATTAATTTCTATAGTTTCATTTTGTGGTCATAAGAGGTCATTGTTTAATACAATAATTATTATGAATTGTGGTGTTTTAATTATTAAAAAAAAGTTATATGTATACAAATATTTTCAGTGCATTCAAGATTTGTTTAATGTACAACTACAATGATAGTTTAATTACATGATCAAAATTAATATATGAAATACATGTGAAGGTTATTTTTAAAAAAATGCCCAAAATGTTCTATAACGATGCTTTATTGGTGCTTAAAATACTTGGATAGAACTTTTATTTAAGAAATATTATATATTATGTATGAATGGTATGAAATATATGAATTGATATTATGCAGTATTTTAATACATTAATTTGTACCTAAATATTTTTCTGTTTTGTTAATTGTAACATTTCTTGAAAAAGTTGTTGATAAAGACAACTTCTAATTTGTTTCTACTTTTAAAAATCACATTCATATGCCTTATCATTAATATTTGTGATTAAATTATATCAAGTCAAATAGCGTAGCTTAGAATTATGTAAATACCATTATATATATGGTGTATTATAAAAAAATCTATGGTATGCTTCGTTCAGTTGTGTACTCCCTTGTATTAGCTCAGTTACTTCAAATTTATGTAGGCATAACTCGAGCATTTTATCGTATAAAATGAAACTTTTTGTGTACTTTGTTTTGTGACTGTATCTTTTCTAAATATAACTGATAGGGACCGGAAACCATATAAAAATAATTTTTATATTTTTGTCAAATAGGGTTTTAGTTGAAAAGCACGTAAAAACTTCTTTACCTTTTATAAACATTTTTCAAATTGCTATTAGGAATTAGCCTATTGGGTCACATTAAAGGCTGGACACCCTGTATAATAAAGCTCATATAATATAATAATAATTATAAATATATAAATATCTTTATTAATATTTATAAAAAGATATCCATATATTCGACAACTACAAAATGCAACAGAAGATTAAATATTACTGTTGAATATATGTAAATGGAAATGTGACATTTTAAAAATCAGATTAAAATATCTGAATTTAATAAGAGTTACCACGGATAAAACCAATATAAATAACTCTAATATACGTACCCATCGCACTAACACATTACCACACGATAAAAATATAAAGATTACCAATAACAATATTATCACCCATCTTAGTGAACATAAACAGTAACTTTGCGCGGAACACTTCTACGCATAAAATTAGTACTCAGGAGTCAGGCATTCTCATAATTAAAACGATATGTTCAAATAGTTTTTTTGCAAATTTTGCTTTTAATAGTTAGTGTATACGCTAACTTGAATTTCTACTATGTTGTATTTTCCCTTTTTGGTTTCTTTTTAAATCAATCTTGAACCATTTGCGAATTTATTTGTCTTTATCCTTTTCATAATCCGAGGCAACTTCTTAAATGTTGCTTCAAAGAAACACAGCTTAAACAAAACCTCTGCAGACTTTCACAACACACCACCAGATTCGGATTAAACAACATGGAGCACCCTAGGCAGTCGAATTCTCAGGCCCTGTAGCCTGTTTTGAACAAGACTCTTCAGAGAGACTCTATGGGCAGTGCCTACTCACGCTAATGAGTAATGCAGCACTGCACACCACGCAAAAGTAAGGACTTGGAACCTCGACAGATTTAATATGCATCAATCCCATCTACATTGGACTTCAAGCGACACCAGGTCTCGGACCTGATTTGACAGAAGTAACTACACTCATCACGAGCTTCACGCGTTTACCACGTGACTACAGCAGTCGATGATTGTCATAAGACTGTGTGTGGTCTTATCAAATATAGATGTAATCGCTAATTTCTTGAACACTGAAAATAAAACGAGTTGTAGAAACTCAAATAAGCTCATGCAATTATTCCATGGATTGCTGGTTAAGACCTTCTGCTCTAGAAATGCGTGGTTGTTGGTGACGGGGCTCACAATTCTAAATCGAGGACGAGTTCGAAATTGGCAACTTCCATACTATGGCCAAATTTTATATAACTGCAATGACGTTAAAGATCCATCAATCTCGCACGGAACAGAGAAAGAGATGAAACCCGGACCTGATTTGAATGTCGGTCAGAAATCACAACGTAGTGCAAATTTTGAAACAAAATCAATAAAAACACACTGCGATGAAGAAATGTGAAAAGCTATTATTTCAGCTTCAAACTTCCATATAATTTGGTGTAATTCAACATTCCATCATACACTGCCAAGTCTTCACGTTGCTGTGGAAGTTTGGAGTTCCTAGTTAAGGAGTCATCCTCATCACTTGATCGTAATGCTACATTGTGTGTGTGTGTGATATCCGTTGCCAATTGCCCTCGAATTTCTCCGTAGTACAATGTTCATAAACCATGAATCTACAATCATACGGTTAAAAACCGTTTATTGGTTCATTAAGTTCATTCATTATGCTTATTTTCCCCATTTTTTATTGGCTACCAAGTAACTGTTGTACCAAGTTCAGACTGGGTGAGTTAGCGTTTATTAACGTCTCATTTGTAAAGACACTGAGACTATATTGCGACAGACCTAATAATTCTGAGCCCCAGTCAAGTGACGAGAGCTCTCCAAACCACATCACACCAACAGGAAAACAGTCTATCTCGTTTCAACCCCTGCATGGCGGTCTTCGGTGTAGTGAGTTAGCGTCGCTCTGTTTAGTAGCAAGCTGAGCTTTTGGCGACGGACATCTCTGTTTTAGCTGGTCAAGAGACAGGGCAATACCAGGACTGCCAAATCCTCTCAAACTACCCGCCTGAAGGAGACGTTTGAGCTGTCAACAGATTTAACGTGCATCGCTCCCCACGGCGGGTCTTTTGTAGCTTCACGAGACGAACTCAGACAACCAGTACGATCGATGCTTGATCCACTTAGGCTACGCAGGCACTGAGCTCAAACTCATGACTCCAAACAGCTCCTTACACTATCGTGGCCAATGCTCAAACTAGAAACCATCTGATTGGACCCACTTTATTGCTATTATTTGATGCATTTACTTCAGTCACATGTCTCTCACTAATAAGTCTATAGAGCTACTGAAGACCTGTCACATAAAAGGACGGATGTTAAGAGCTGTTTTCGCCAAATGTCTTGAGACTCTTAAACACAAACACAATTATAGGAAAATGTACACCAATTTCCTTAAAATTTTGACATCTTTAACAATGTAGAAGACTTATACATAGTGTTTTTAAAATTTTGAAATATTCCGTAAATAATTAATTTAAACTTTTAACATGTAAAGGGATATCTCATTGTACACATCTTAGTATACGGTTGGTAGGAAAAATATGAAACATTCGATGAAATGTGCTCCTAGAATAATTGAAACCAGAATAATATAATGTTGGAATACTTTTGTCCGAAAAATGTTACATCTGGAACAACCTATTCTTTAGCGTTAAATTGTAAGGTATGCAGGAACACGTGTCAACAATGTGTAATTTGAGCCCAGTTGCCTGAAGACCTGCACGTGTGGCAGGGTGACACCGGTTAAATCTCTTGAGACTCAGTTATCCTCCCATTGCTGATGAGTGTGAAGTAGTTAGGAGGTGGTGCCATCTCAATCAGTCCACATCATGATTATGGTTCTAAAATTACAAGGTCCGTCACCAAAGACCCAGAGTGTAGCTGAACAGTCGCGGCGTTTTAATATTCACTCACTCGCGTTACGACCGGCCAGGACTTAATCTGTGTGTTAAACTTACGTTGCCGTGTGTGGAAGTGTTGGAGAAAAAGATGGGTGTAACAGCTGGGTATCCTGTCGTGCAAGGAATTAGCGTGCCGATAAGATTACAAATCGATAGTTAGCCTTTGCATGGCTATACCAATGTGCAAAAGTAATTAGCATTTCTTCTGGCCTTAATTGTTATAAAATACCACAAGATTCATAATCTTGTGGGGCATCCTGTCTCTCTGTGTATAGTATATACATACATTCGAAGATCTACACTTAAAAAAACATAGCCAAGTGACAAGTACAACACACTCATAATTCTTATTAATATCACACTTTGAAACAACATGATGGCATTTTATAAAGGAGTCATGCTTTTGAACCATTAAAGAAGTGACTATAAATTACAGAACCTCACTTAATTTTGCACACTAGGACAAAAAATGCTTCATATTACAACTTTTTCACCTAATTTTTCTCCATTAATATTAGAGTTCAAAATCCCAACAGAGATTTAGACTCAAGTTCTGCTATAACAAACAAATGAAGACATAACCCACTCCTTTTATTTTGAGCGACATTGCTATTGGTTACCACAAGCCATGGTTTCACAAGATGCAACTGTGGCTTGCATGTAGACAGAAACAAAGAAAAAATCAAATTAAAGTGAAATTGAGATTAATGTATATACACAAAGGAAAGGTATATTGCTGTATTTCAACAATAAATTATTTTTCACTGGTATGAGATTTTTGTGCAATTATTGATTGATTTATTTAAAGATTGTTTCATGAAAAATAATTTGTAATTTATTGTTTCGAGTTTTATTAGGAAAAATAAGTTCTTTCTTTTAAGGCTCAAGAATAGAAATTTCAAATTACCTGCAATTTTTGTGATATTACAATAGCTCTTTTACTGTTGTCTCGACTTTGATATGACATTAAGTACAGGATACATATATTAATGAATAACAAATTCACTAGTCTTAAAATTTCGTCACTACTTTCAGTTCAAATTCACAATTTAATTTACTTCCTTTCTAAACTTTAAAAAATAATAAATTAATGTATTTTTTATAGGCAAGATAAACTCTTGATAAACTTGGTAAATCTGAAGGTTTTCTCACTAAAAATATACAATTTTTTTCTCGATAATATGTAATAAAAACATACCTAGAACCATAGAACAAAACACTGCTATAATTATGTGAATAATTTTTATCACATAAAATGTCTATGTCATTATTTACAAGTTAAAAATTTAAATAATCAAAAACCAGTTTTATTTTATCAAAAATGCACAGTAAATTTACTTTTAGAATAATGATATGTGAAACAAGATTTTCTGAATGTTCAAAATCATAATTAAAACACCAGACAAACATATTGAAATAATCTTTATCTAGAACTTTATAAATTACACTATAACAGGTAAAATCTCTCGTAAGTATTATCTTTCTATACAATCAATATAATATAAAGAACACCTGTACAGTTTATTTATATTTAACTACACACATTCAACATATAATTTTCAACATCTTTATAATGTACAATTAGATTTTTAT
>BMAO01031299.1:0-14663 GCA_019973975.1 Trichonephila clavata
CACATTTTCATTTGTACTTTAATTTAGTGCATCTTCACAAACAATATCCGAATCACCTTTTCCTTTAATCTGTGCCCCGAATTTTTATTCCGTCTTTGCTTTTGCACTTTAACACGCCACATGCATTGTCCATGAGTAAATATTGTTTCCTTCGATGTTACACATGAACCGACTTTTTCAAAACTCTGTCCCTGTAATTTATTAATATCATGGCAAATGCCAATTTTACAGGGAATTGCGCATATATATATTTCGGTGTGAATGGTATATCCAATCCCTCGAGTATCCTGTGTAATCCTTAGTATACACATACAATTTCGCCTTTTATCTCCTAATAAATTTCGCGCTGCAGTATATTCTTCCAATATTTTTTCAACTACCAATCTTCTGCCATTACGCAGTCTGTTAGTATAAATAAATTTCTTAATAGCATGACGCTACAGTCTAATTTCAAAATCAGTTTAGCGGGAGGCATTTCCAATACAGTTAGTGATGATATTCTGGCGGATATAGTATAAAAAATATATTACAGCATGACTGAAAACTTTTATATCTTCATATATAAAATATACGTGTCACAGTGTTTGTCCGCAATGGACTCCGAAACTACTCAACCAATCATAATATAATTTTGCATACTGTGTGTCATTTCGTCCAACTTAAAACATAGGATGGTTTTTATTTCAATTAATCACGCCATAATTTTTTTATTGCCAGAAATGTGAAGTATCTGGAAAAAACGTTGCCAGATTCCCGTAAGGGATGCTCATTCGGTACTCTTGACGTTATTTCTGAACTGCATCAAGGTCACTTTGCGTTAGCTTTCTGTTTGGAACACGGGAAAGGTTGAGGCACAGGACGCTCATTCATATAACGCATCACAACCGATAGTTTTTTTTTTATTCTTAAAAATTGATTTATTGAAGAACAGTAGAATATAAGAAAAAAATATCATAAAAAAATATAAGGAATTATTTTAAAATATATTTTTATCACATATTATTATTTCTTTTGAATTTCATACTGGTGAAATGAATCAATATCGGTGCTTTTAAATAAAAATTTTTAAAACTTTTAGTATCAGTGATTTAAAAAATAAAAAGCCAAAAACTTTTTGGTTGAATTGCCGAATCGGCCTCTTATCCCGCCAAGAGTGTTCTCGCCAAATCGATAAGTGCGCCAACTCTGGTAACCCTTTTGGCTTTTGTATCAGTGAGGAAGATGTCAGATCGCGTTGTGATAGGGTTGCTATTCCGAAACACAACACGCAAAAACGCACCAAATTAGCGGTTTTTCAAAATTTGGTGGAGCAGTGGCCGATTCGACAATTTCACCACTTTTTTGAACAAACTCTAATAAAACACTCAAAATACTTAATAATTAATAATTTCTTCTTTTATAAAGATAACTGCATGAATTTTTTCCCCGTGTTTCGAACATTTCAAAAAATCCTCTCAATTTTACTTCAAGATTTAAAATAGTAGTGAAATTTTGTAATTTGAAAAATTTCTACTTTTCTGTCTTTTTTCAAATACAACTATTTTTAAAAAGGCTACATTTTCGTTTTCGGAACTAAAAAATTGCAACGAAAGAATTGAAAAGAGAGTGAGTGATTTATAAATTCCCACTATTCGCCTATTCGAGAGTTTTTGGGACGGCCGCGGTGGCCGAGTGGTCTAGGCATCGGATCATGGCTAGTTTGTCATAGGTTCGATCCTAGTACACTAAAGATCCGCCGTGTAGGGGAGCGATGCACGTTAAATGTCGAGAGCTCAAACGTCCCCGTTGGTGTGGTGTGGTAGTTAGGAGAGGGGGGGCCAGCTCAGGTGTCGTCCGCGTCACTTGACCATGGTTCAAAATTACGCGGACCGTCCCAAAGCCCTCGGTAGCTGAACAGTGGGACGTTAATATTCCTCACTCACTCACTCACTCACTCGAGAGTTTTTGGCGACGGACCTCGAAATTTTCAACCATGGTCAAATGAAGAGGACGACACCTGAGCTTTCACCCATCTCTCCTAATTACCATACCACACCAACGCAAGAACAGATTTCGAAAAAGGGTGTTTTAATTACATGGTTAAAGAAATCACTCACATCGCGCATGCACACACATAAGTGCTATCGTCCTGAGGGAAACAGGAAATTCCTATGGGGATTTTTTAAGTTATTCACTCGGTAAAAGCCCGTGCAACGCCAGGCTAAGCGAAGAGGAAAGAAACAAAGAAGTAAAAGTAATTTCGAAAAATTATATTGGAAGTGCTGATTTTGTGAAGAGAAGGAAAAATGTTAAACGAGAAAACCATTGATACGCACTCATGGGCCCTGCACTCACATCCTACGCTTCACACCCACACAAAAGTGCTGGCGTCAGAAAGAATGGAGGAAATTAACACATGGGGATTAAGTTATACCCTAGGTAAAAGCCCGTGCAACGCCGGGCCGGGTCAGCTAGTATATACATAGAAGAGAGAGAGAGAGAGAAGTGTGTATATATGGGATCAGTTACATGTAAGAGAAATTTAATTGCAAATTTTAATCAAAATGTTCTGTCAGAAATTAATATAAGAAAAAAAGATTTTGTTTTCTTAATAGTTGCCAAAACTTTGACAAAAAATCAATTTCATGTTATCCTAATCAACTAATATGTTTTTAGCGGCAAATAAATATCTGCACCAGTTCCTTAATAACCGTATATACTTTAACCCGAATTATATATCTTTAAACCTCGTTGTGTGATCCATTTCCTTAAATACGTAATTCCAAGTTTTCCCATCAATTCACATTCGAATATTGAGCCTGAGTTTCTAATTAGAATATTTCCACTACGAGAGATATTAAATACAATTTCTCTTTAGTAATTAATTTATCGGCATTGAATAAACTTCCACAATATATGGCGTAAAGGACATTACACACAAGATGGAAGAAAATCAAGATAATATAAATTCCAGAAACGATGTTTTTATTCCAGTGATTGTCCGATATGTAAGCCTGAATCGTAGCCATGTATGCAATCCACTTAGCCGATGCCATGCAAGCTCAACACACCCTCTTAGAGATGTTGAATTCCTCAACCCGATTCTTCAACGATTTTTTCCAAATTTATGTTTTTGTCTTTGCTTCTTATTTTAAAAAGAAAAGAATGTTATATGGGCGGGCATGAAAGCAGGAATCCTTTTTGTTATTGGAGAGCGAAATGGCACGAATTTCCGAACTAGACTGTATCATTCAGGGCATGGCTTTATACCGAATGGCATTCAAAACAAGTTCCTGAAAAAATAACCTAATAAGTAGTTTCTGATTTTCTTTTGCTACAGAAATAAGTACGGATTTTTATATAAATGGTGCTTCTAAATCAGAAAGTTTACTTATGAAATAAAAGTAAACGTAAGCAATATTTCACAACTCTTTATTTTTGAAACATTATTCAGGTTATTCAACGTTTTGATGTAAACGTTGAGAGAGAATTTAAATATGTGCGTTTTAAATTAGGGATAATCTTTTTATTGATATAGAGTTTGTTTAATTTTTGCTTTTGAAGGCAAATGATTTTTATAAAAAATTTGCTTTTATACAAACATATTCTCAATTACAAGGTTTTGAGACGCCAATATTTATTTTCATTAATCATTAAAAAGTTCTATTAGCATTTTAAATTTTATTCAATTTTATTTAAATTTTTGATTTGGCCATCGTCACACACATGAACTCGTGATCGGTCAAGTCGAGGGTCAGAGTCTTGATATCACTGAAGACCCGCCGTGAAGAGAAGTTGAAGCACGTTAAATCAGTTGTGACTCAAAATCCTCCCATTGACGGGGGTGGAAGTTCAGAGACTGGAAGGGGTGCCAGTTCAGTGACGTCCTCGTCACTTGACCATGATTTAAAATTAGAAGGTCCGATGCCAAAAAGAGGGTGAGGCCGTGGTAGCCTAATGTTCAAGGTACCGGGGTGTCATGAATTCGAGCCTGTACCGCTGAAGACCCACCGTGTAGGGGGGGGGCGATGCACGTTAAATCTGTCGAAGCTTAAACATCCTCCCGTTGGTGTGGTGTGGAAGTAAGGAGATAGCGGTACCAGCTCAGGTGTTGTGCTCATCACTTGACTACGGATCAACATTACGAAGTCCGTCGCCAAAAGCCCTAGAGTAGCTGAATAGTGCGACATTTTTTTCACACCCTCTCTCACCCGCCAATAGGAAAGCTATTGGCAACGGACCTCAATATTTTGACCTCGTGTTATCTTAGAGTGGTAACCAGTGGCACACACAAGGGGGATGTCCTAGGAGTCCGGAGACCCCCCAAAGCCCTTGAGTTTTTTTCGATGATGATAATCCTTTATATATATATATATAACAAATTTAATTAAGTATTTGGAATTAACAATTTATTTTTTTAATTAATATAATTATTAATTCAATAATTTATTTTTTACTGTTTTTGTTAACAAATCAGAAGAATCAATTGGTGTTGTCTTGAGGTATGATACGAGTTGGTGGACTTTTGACCATGGACCCCCCCCCCCCCCTGAAAAAATTTTGCGTGCGCTACTGGTAGCAACGTAAATCAAATCAACTCAAATCAAAATATAATTTTTAATGAGTTAATTTCTCATCAAGTTTAATATTCTAAATATTTTTGTCCTGTCTTTTTCTGTGGCAGTGAAAAGTACCCACTATTGTGTCATAGTAGCACGGAGACTGCGATGCGTTAGTTCAAGCCTCTTATTGACTATGGGGTTCAAATTGCATTAATAAACTATCAATTATCATCAACGATGTGGCATCTTAAAAATATAATTAATTTTCAACTATAAATGATGATACATCATTACCATTATTCACTGGCTTAGTCCTGAGTGGGCCCTGTAACGAAGATTCCTTGGGTCCTTTGGGCCTCTTATTATTTTACGATTTTTTGCTTAGACTTGTTGGTGCCCCTGTAGCTCAGGGGCCCCGTATCATTGATATGACGGTAGCTACTCCCCTGCCATTATTATATCACTAATCTTGTTTAAAATTTTCCAAAGTAATTTTTTTATTACGTCTCTAATTACATCTAAATGTTGATAACAAAATATTTTAAAAAGTTGCATGATTTCGCCCTAAAAAGAATCTGAATAAATAAAGAAAAACGAAAATAAAAATAAAAAAAAAAAGTATTTATTCAACTAACTTTTGTTTTGAAATTCAGTTAGTCATCTTATGGAAGTTGGTGCTTACGTAACTCAAGTTATGTAAGGGTGATTGATTACTTATATAATCGAGTTCAATCTGATGAGCCTGCAATTAATTTCTTATTGGGAAAGTAATCCTTAAAAGGAATTTTTTCGTTCTAAAATGGATCACAGACGAACTTATTCATTGCGGAGAATTGAACATTAGCTGTGAGGGCCTGTCTACCAAGAGATTTTCCATTTACAGAATCTTAATTTAGCATTTATGATCCTTTTATAATTCTTTTTCCCTGTTATCTTAGATTTTTATTAAAATAACAAAAAGGGGGAACATTTTATTTGCCACAGTGCCGGCTGGGTGGCTTTGTCGCTGGCCTTTTGCACCTGAGTTTGGGGGTTCGACCCCGGCCGAAGTCGATGGATTTTCATGATGCAGAAAATCGACAGAGTCCATGTCGTATGATTATATGCGGCATGTATTTTCTCCCTTCAGTGTCCGTTTGGCTTGGGTCTCTTGGTAAAGTTAAATTCCTGCAACAACTTTGCATCGTCAGAGCTCAGGTGCCTCCCTCTGGGGAGGAAACTGGGTGTCAAAATTTATCGCGGCAATTGGTATCGCCTATATGGTGCCGCACTAAAAAGTGATACCAGATTTTGGGGGATGTACTAGTTCTGCATTGGTAAAAATATCAAAATCCGCAGCCCCATAAAAAAAAAATACCAGTTAGAAAATATACTAAAAAATTTAAGAAAAAAATTGTGAAGAACTTTAGTATTTTACGTTTATAATAAACAATCAAGGAGCAACTATTTTTTCAGTTTTCTTAAGTGTACCTCATGCAATATTCGAAAATTTAACCATATTCCTCCGTCATCTGAAATTTTAAAACACCGATTAAATCAAGCAATTTTTATATATTTAAATAAATCTATTAAAAATTTTGAAAATCTATTTCTTTTTCAGGAATTAATTCATTATTAAAGAGATTATCATGAAGATTTTTATTATTTAATTTTGTAAAGGCATAATTTTTGCAACAAATTAAATTATTTTATGAGCGGTTTTTTTTATCTTTATTATTTTTTTAAGAAATTAATATCAAATTAAAATGATGTACACAGATTACTTTCGTGTGTGGGGTTATAGTTTAAAAGAAATGTTGACGAAAGCCCCAAAATTCGTAATATTTACTCTAAAAATTAATTATCTGAGCCTATATAAGAGAGATTTCAACCCTCAATCCTACCCTTATGTACACTTTTAATATCATTTCTTTTGATTTACTCACACACTCATATTTATAACAAAATTCCATTATTTCGAAAAACTTTAATCATATTCAATTCACACATGATTACCAATACAATGAAGAATAATTTTTAACACTTTTAAAAATTCAATTATACCATAGTGATAAACTATTTTTGTTTGTTTCTGTTTAATATCTGGAGGAAGAAAGTAACCACATTGTTTAAATACATGACGCATTTTGGGTTTAATGAAAGTACATATTTAGCGATCAATCAAATGTTTTCTTTCTCCTGTGTAGAAACTTACATTTATACTGCGTGGCGCCATCTATTGAGGAGACAAGACATTAGTTCCATTTTTTTTCATTAACGCACATGGGGGAAAAATGATTAATGTACACATCAACTACATTCATATATTTTTAAAGAAAACATTTGGAAAAAAAAAGGAATTTAATAAAATTAAAAGCTTTTTTGGTTCAAAAAGTTGTAAACTTTTTGTTGGTGATCCAAGTTTTGTTAAAGTTTCGAAAATTTTGAATTCTACAATACTAACAGAATCTGCGGAAAAATGAATGAAATATTATGTTGCTCTCTCTGTGTATGTATTGTTAAGATTGGTGACAAAATAATAAACTTGAAAAATTAGGAAATAATTTTTAAATGAGTAAAAGATATGCAATTTCTAAATAACTTTTACTTCTTAACAATATTTTGATTCATTTTAATTATTAGGATAGTAATTCATTGACAAAATATTTGAAAATTTTGAACAAATTTGGAAGATGCGTCTAAATTAATGTTCCCCCTTTTTTATTTTTGACTTTATTGATATATTATGGTTAATATTTTTTTATGGCACTCACTATATCACGCATGAATCTTTATGACTTGTATCCAAATATAGGAATATGTAATATATCAATAGTATCAATTGAATTTCTGTACGTCACATTTTATTTATATTTTATTGTATTCTACAAGAAGGAAAAAAAACAATGCCGATTGCTACAGTTTTACCTTTAAATTAAACAAATATACATTATAGGTAATTCATGGAAAGTAATTTGTATGAATTCAGATTAGAATAACATAAGGTTTCATATTTTTTTAATAAGAATTTTTATTGTTTTCTTTAGGATATTAATTAAAAACGTTGACAAAAGTTAAAGAAGAATCAATACAAAACAGAGAATCTTTGTTGTATATTACATATTTGCTTATAGAAAGAACAAAAACATCGTATTAATTATCAAACTTATTAGAATTGAGAAAGAAGTAGAAATTCAATAAGATTAAACATTTAATTCACGTATTCAAAATAGTTGGTAGACGATAACTTAAAAACGTAAAACATACTTACGCACGTTAAAATTTAAATAGAGGACTATTTACATACATGCCATCTGTTATAATGCAGTTTATAAACTAATTTTAAAATCTCTCTCAGTGAGCTAGTAATAATTTTATCAAAACTTTTCAGGCCGTCATATGTAGATAATAGTTAAGGTTTAAATCCTCGACTGCGCATTATTCTCTCCACAAGTAGGCTTTCGATTTAAAATAACCTCGTGGGAAGAGAATCCATTTCAGTTTGTAGAGAAGGAATAAATGTTTTGGCTCTACTTTAATTTAAGGAATAGTAAGCTTTTGGGGATTTATTGGGGCATGAATATTCTTCAGGAGGTTATCTCTGGTTGAAATGTAAAACTGCTTTGGGATGTCTGTGTATCGATCAATGTTTTAAGAGTAATAATCAATGTAAATGAAGAAATTTCTAACCAAAATTAATGAGATGGTTTGTTAGTCCATTTTTGTTTTTGTTTTTGTATCTGAAGTTTATTTGAAGGAGAGTTAATATGCGTGCGTGTGGATTTTAATAAGAACAATATGTATGTAGTGTAGCTTCATAACATTAGTAATTATCATTTTTTATTGAAGTAATTAATTCATTGGTTAGAAAACTCTTGCTTTGTTTTAACAGTCAAATGATTCTTATCAGAAGCAAAAATGACTTTTCTTCTTTTGGTTTTTGTTATATTTTTTGCTCTTCGGGGGTTTAAAACAAATAACCGGAACGTGTAGTATTTTCCCTTTTTTAAAATTGTCTTATTGAACTATGTATATATTAATAATTCACATCCGCTCTTTTTTATCATTTTTTCCCGTATTGTTTGGTTAGACGAGTGAAAATTTCGACAAGTGAATCCTTTATGGTGACAACACGAAAGATGTTTATAAATAAAGGTTATTTACTGCTAGTTACTATTAGCTTTACTGAATTATTATCGAAAACCGCACAGATGACTGGGAATCTATTGCCAATATTCTTTTTATCCAAAGCAACATTAGGTAATTTATCGCTTGCACCCGCTGTTTTTTCCTTAAATTATATTTGTAACAAACCGATATGTGGACGCATGTTGTGTTTTTAGCATCCTCTTCTAAGCTTCACTTGTATGCAACGGAATCTTTGAACTCCATTTTTACCCACTTTAAAAGGTCAGATTAATTCAAAATTTTCTCATTTGTCCAGGACCGATGACAATACAATAATTTCCTAATTTTGTTCCATTGTTCTTATCAGGATCATCAGGATTAACTATTTCCTATTTTCAAATCCCATCCCGCATCTGGCGACTAATTTCAGATCCCAGTTCGAGATTTGGCAACTTATTCGAGATTTGGCGACTTATTCCAGACTTGGCGATTTATTCCAGACTTGGCGACTTATTCCAGACTTGGCGACTATTTCAGATTTGGCAACTAATTTCAGATTTGGCAACTAATTCCAGATTTGGGGACTAAAATATTAAGTTACAACTTAGTTCGATGAACAATAAAAGGGTGTTTTTTAGTTTCTTTTAAACTATACTTTATTTAGAAATGATTAATGAGTACTAGTACTTGTGATTGAAAATGATATGAGATTAGTGACTTTTTGTCATTTTTGATGACTGCATTGCAGACTGACATGTAATTGCTCTATATTTCTTTCTTATTTCGTATTTTTTCTCTCCTGGGGGCCACTTTGTTCAATCACTATGTCATGCGTTGCTGTCAAATTAAAACTTGGGTTTCCAGCGAAAAGTTAATTCATTTGAATAATGTACCAAACAATTTTCCTGATAAATTGCATGTGTATATAACTGCACATCAGCAAACAAAGGCCACATTCCGCATTTACAATAAACACGTAATCGTGACCAATTTATTTCTGAGCATTATGAGCAACTCTACAAACCCACACTAGTCCCTTGTTTGAGCCCCATAATCAAAACTTCCGTGCGAAACGTTACGTGAAAAGTAATTGCTTTTGCCCTCTGTCACGGCGAAGACTTATTAAATCGGGGCGGCGATCCTTTCGAGCACGTAATGAGAGTCGCACTCGCTTTTAATTCGGTCGAATGAGAGGGGCGCTAATGGAGTAATTATCCAATGAAGACGCAAATGAACAACGAGATTGGAGCAGGAGTCAAAGAGGATCCTTCGCTGTAAGTGGAGAATTTGGAAGCCTTGTTTTGATTAGTAGGAAGTATGTTGATTGAACTGGATTTAATGACTTTAAAACATTGGTTTTCATTACGATTTTTGTAAAAGGGGGTCAGACATTAAAGGAAGATCAATGGCGAAAATCTTTTTTTTTATTTTTAAAAAGCTCTTTTTTATAGCAAAAACTTATTTTGAAAAAAGAATCGGAACATATCTTGGGGAATACCAGGTTTTCTTAGAAAAAGATTTAAGGGGTATCAAGGGTGTAACTTTCTCTAGAGGACTGGAAATATAAACAATATTCAAATATATATAACTCTTTGAAATTAAAATTAAATAATTCGAATCTTTTCCACGTTATTTATAAAGGAATGGGGCTTCAGAAAAGTGTAAAATATTTAAAATATAATCATAATTTAAATTATAAGCATATGAAAAAAAGAAATATTGCTATAAGAAATATTAATTAATTTTTACGCTGCGCATGCTATTTTCTAAAGCACTAGCTTTAATTACTAGCAATAAGTTGATTTATGAAGTTAAATGTACCCTTATTACACCGTAGTATTTTTAAATATTTTAAGTAATAAATTACATTTTTTTAAATAAAAAAAAATTACATTTAAAATTTTTTTTTAAAAATTTCAATATTTTCAAATATTTTGAAATGCAAAGATATATTATTCTTAAATTAGTAGAGTTTAAAGAGTATGATACATTTTATAATACTATAAAGGTTTATGCTCAAAGGCTACTATTTTAGAAAATAGCGTGCGCAACGCAAAAATTATTTAATATTTATTACAAAACTATTTCTTATTTACATATGTTTATAATTTTTAAATTTACGATTATATTTCAAACATTTTTGCTTTTATAAAACCATAATCCTTCGTAAATAATGCGTAAAAGACTCGAATTATTTAATTTAAATTTAAAAAGTATGCCTGTTTGAAAACTGTTTGTATTTCACCCTCGAGACAAAATTAACACCCTTGAGATCCCTTAAAAAACCCTTCCATTTTGCCATGTTGTAACCCCAAAATTAATTCCCATTAATTCTTACCCTTTGAGTGGTAGGTTAATTTTCCAGTTGATGAGCTCCTGTAGTGAGATTTTCTGACAAGCGAATGTTCTTTAAAACATTAAAACCATCATTTATTTCCCTTAGTAGGTCAAAGGTTATGGACAGTATCGGTCTAAATATTATTTCCAAATTGTCTAGGCTTGGTCAGAGGAAACAAGTGAACAAGTGTCTCTCCAGTGAATACTGTCGCTTGGGGTTGTGCCTGGGAACGAGACCACTGATAAGCTAGCTGATAGGGGTTATGATCTCCCTGACCTCAGTTCCTTTATCTTGGGCCATTCTGAAATTCATTCCCTCCACACTGACTTAGTGAAACCCTCCTGATCACCACTGTATACAGCTAAGAGTCCTGGCCTATTTCTATCCAGATCCAGGGCCCTTCAGACAACCTTTGCACGCTTTAGAAGCGGTCACCTGCGTGGTATAACCTTTGTGTGGGGGGTAAAGTCTTTCTATACCTGTCCCTGCTCTCTCCTGCTTATCTTCTGGAGTGCTGGGGTATATCCCTGGGACAGTTGTTTGATGAGTAGGATCTGACTTGTGACATTCTTTTGAAGAAGATCAAGTGGACTTGGTGTAGGCCTTCCTGCTCAAAGGGGATTTGAAACAACATTTATTTTTAGACACAAGACCAGATTCTACCCTCATGGAGCCAAATCTTGTTTCTGGCGATCGTTTCCACCTTAATTATCGCTGGTTGCATCAGAAAATTCTTCTCCTGATTCTATATTTGTAACCATTCGTTTTCGCATACATGCTGCCATCTTGAATTATTGTAAATTCACTAGCATTCGGAAAAGTATTTGCTACGGTGCTTCTACTTAAGTGTATAAGACTAAAATTAATACTATTTGTTGCCAATTGATGATCCTACCTCCCTGCAAAACATCAGAAGCTGACTTGCATAAGCGACTTTACTACTTGAGGCTAAAAACACAAAACGTATACATCCAACTCTTTTTTTACACGGTAGATACGTTCATTCGAAAACCGTTTCAAGATATACATATGGCATATGGTAAATTTGGGGATACGTTCCAAAACTTTAAAAAATCGTGTACGATGAAAAATCTCTAAATATTTTCTCTGAAAACAGTGCAAAAAAAAAGTAATATTAAAATGCCTGTTACATATTTATGAAACCAAACAATACATTTTTATTTAAAAAAAAAAGAAGTTAAAATTAGGGTACAGTGAAAATTCAGTCAAAAATTACATACAGCATATAAAATTCAAATTGAAATTCGGCATAAAACTGCTAATTAACACTATTCATCGCTTCTTGATAACAGTGTGCACGTTTATTACGAACTGGGGATCAAAAATTCTATCATCAATAGATGTGTCAGATATGTCTAGCGCAAATAATGCTTTGATTCAAATGAAGAATTTCGTTCGTTATGAATGATCTCTGGTTTTTAGCGCGTTTTTCACGTAGTGGAACAAAGCCTATTAGGACGCAAATTCGTCTTCGTTCCATATTTTGTCGTACCTTTTTCTCAGCCAATAAGCAACCCATTGACCTCGGATTTTCGGCATTGGGTCGCATTTGTGCCCTAGATGAGCCGAATCATACTTAAATTTTCCCATAGTTTTCCCGAATTTTCCGACAAATTTTCCTGAATTTTGCAGGTTCTTACAAAATTTTCTCAAATTTTGCTTTTTTATAGTGCTGATATAGATTTGTGTCATTATTTCTTTTCAGCTCATAGTAGTACATTTAGAGGAGTGGTACAGTAAAATACTTTCTGTTAGTAAAAAGTTCAGTAGTTGCATTATTGTAAAATACAAATGTGAAAAACGCGCTAAAATTACTTGCCATGCCAATGATTGTTATCTTGTTTTCTGTTGTTACAAGTCTATTAGCACCTTTTTTCTCTCTTTTTTTCGGGGGGGGGGGGGATTCTCAAGTTGTTTATATAATTCTTGATATCCTGTGAACACCGAAATAAACATTAAGTCAATCGCGATCGACCGGTGGACCGCCAAGACATTTTGGGTGTCCGTTTCACTAAGACCTCAGACACGCTTACTGAAAGAAACCTATTTATATATATATATATATACGTAACACTGATGCTAGCTTGGATTTTAGAATCGTCTTTTTTTACAATTGATGCGACTGTGTTTACTTAAGCAAATGATTCGATAAATGTTTAGACGACACATGTACCGTCATCGGAAGCAAACGATGACCTTAACACGTTCACTACCTCTGTAGGGGAAAACGTCCCAACTGGCCGATTGAAGGGAGGATCAATGTTGATTATCATCTCTTACCTCGATTCCACGGGGCAACACGGGATTGGTGTTCTTGTGTTGATGTCATGTCTCGCAGACTCGGTAGCGAACAAATTAAGTAATACGTCAGTTTCAGATTAATGATTCACGTATGTTCTCTGCTCGCTGCATTGGATACCTCCACGGTCTAGCAATTGCACATAATTGTTCAAGCATTCAATTGACAATCTTGTGTTACTAATAGTATTCTGTCATATTTTTAATAGAGGGGTACAATGCCAAAAACAAGTGTTAAAAACAAAAGAAACTATACAATTTTAATACAGAATGGCCACACCTACGTCACTGGGTGGACCGCAACACCTGAAAAACATTATAAGTAACCCGTACCTTGGAAAAGTCCACCCACCCCTGCTGTAACACAAGGCTTGTAATTACATTGAAATTTTTAATGCACGCTCTATGTCAGTGTCATGAGTAGGAAAATGTTGTTCCATGCTTGAAGCAAATCTCAAGCTTATGCTAGTTATATCAGTTGTTAAGAGCTGAACTTTATCATCGACTTTTTGATGTGTAACATCTTTCCTCTCGATTGCTGGAGATTTGTGGAGTGATTTCGTGAAAAGGGACGGAAATGAGTAACAGGAAGTTGGAGAAGCGCGCGCTATTCAGTGAAATTCTGTTTTTTCTCCTTCATTCAGGAGGGGATTCGCCCCCATCCTCACCCCCTGCGGTCTAAGCCGTGGATCTTTGTTTTTGTTTTCTCACTTTAGGATCAGAGAAGAAGCTAAGTCCTTTAGGCAGAGTCATGGTTAGACAATGACGAACGTGTTTCGATATCCTGACTTCGATTGCTGCTTACAATTTAAGTGACCGGGCCACAGAGCTGCTGGTGTTGCGATCTATCGTAAACAGAACAACTCACATGTTGTGGCTCGACATATGGATATTACTTATCGTCAAACAAGGTGGACGATATTGTTAGTCAAGATATGGGGACATATGTGCGGCAAAATGCTTATTTGAAAATGGACAAACAGAGTGATTTCGGTGTTCGTATACATTTCTCCGAATCAAACGGTTCAAAAAATTAAAGATTTCCTGTATTTTTTACTTTTACCATATCCGAAGGGGTTCTGCTCTTTTTTTAAAAAAACTATCACTCGCTTCCCATGATTTTAAGTGGTAATTTTAAAGTTAACTTCAGTTTGCTAGAAGCCGAGCCACTCATAACTTTTATGAATGATGAACTCAAGCTCGAAATGAACACAAATCGATATGTTCGACAACTAACAGTGGTACTGTTATTGACACTATTTTCCACGACTTTAAATACTTTGAAAACACAAGTATATGTGTCATATTTTAATTATCATTACCGCTCTTCCCCAAATTGAACAAGAATAATTATTTTT